>JAVJIF010019721.1:0-10000 GCA_038442645.1 Agave tequilana
CACTAGCATAAACACAAACATATATATATGTATGAAAGATAGATACCAATAGAAATTGATATACTTGGAATTTAAAGCATACATACATACAAAACATATATGAGTATACAAGAAGATCAAAATGATACCAATTGAAAGAGTTCAATGATACCAATTGACTAACAATAAGTTCAAGTGTATACAACATATTATCTACCACCCAATCATAATTCAAGTTTTAAAGATTTTCAATTTAGGGGCATACATGAACATGATTCTCCCATCCTACCGCCCTTAGATAGTAGGGGTTTTCAAAAATAGATTTGAAAATTAGCTTAGTTTTGAAAATCACTACCAAATTGAAGAACATCGCAACTAGTTAATTGAAGCTTGTTAACTAGTACGAAATCCTTCAAGTAGGAATAAAACAAAATTGTTTTTCATAAACATGAAATTCACATCATATCAACCCTTAAGTTCAATTAGGCATAAATAAGACTCATGAAAACAAAACATGAGCAAGCAATAGATGTGAGTGTACAAATAAAATATGAGATCATAAATATGAAATTTAGGCAATAAGCTCAATTATTCTTTAAAACACGAAAATCATCAAAACTATCTAATCTTCAAGGCATATGTATGTCTAATACAAAACTAAATATACATACATATCCAAAACATAACGAGTCCACAAAATATATGCATGAAGGCACGTGGCTCAAAAAGGATACTCATGTATAGTCAATAATTTGGATAAGATAGACATATACATGAGTTAAACATAAATACATGAAAGACATGAAATCATGATAAGCTAAATTTTCATCAAGGCAATTTTCATTTCAAGGTATATTTATGAATTGTCAACACAAGAAGTATACATACATATCCCTAAACACATTTGAATCCATAACTAGATTTGCATGAAAGGCAAATGACTCAAGGGTATACATGTATATCTTAAATTTGGCAATACGAACATATACATGAAGTGAAACACACAATCATAAAACAATTCAAAAATGGAATACAAGTTTGAAATGTATGAATCATCAAAACTAGACTATACTAGCACATCTAATGGGTTCAAATAAGCGTTCAAGCTCATACATATTAGATTTATTTGTGGCCCCCTATTGTACAAGTATAATTCCTAATCTTAATGAAACTAACATCTAAACAAGTAACCTTAACATGAAGCATCAAAACACAATATAAAAATCATCATGATAAACCTAAGACATGATTACTATGTAAATTCACATGTATTAGATTCATGATGTACATATAGCTTAAACCCGGTGAGAACACTAAATGTGAATCAAATAAGCATGTGTGTCTCAAATACTATACATGTATGTCAAGGATCTAATAAACATGGAATGAACATACTAATCCATAGACAATGAAATATGCTATAAAACATCAAAACATGCTATAAGCAATGAATGGAAAGCATGTAAACAAATATGGGAGTAAAGATTGTTACCAAAACCGAAGAAGCAACTCTCCTTGTCTCCAAAACATGTGGTCATCTCCACCAAATCTTCCCTTGAAAAGTGATGCATCCAATTTGATTTCATGAAGTCAGGAACGCATCCACTCCAAGGTGTCACCACTCTCACGTCATGTGAGAGCCCACACCTACATCAAAAATAATAGGAGGGGTGGTCTTTTGGTACCCACATCTTATTGGGTCCATGGGGGTTAGTCCCTTCCCTAACCAAACAATTCTTTGCTAATTAGGAGTATGTAATCTATCATAGCAAAATCTAGCAAGGTGGCCCTTATGTCCACAATGTGTACATGAGTACACATGAGCATACATGTGTTGATGGTGTCCGTGAGGAGAATGTGTATGCCCGTGGAGTGTGCATGCATAAAGGATGGAACTTGTTTCTTTCGAACCAAGGATTCCAATCGTGTATGGTTCTTAGCACATTGGCTCATAGTGGAGCCCAAACATCTACTCTCTTCTTTTAGCATACAAATATCATCATTAATCCTAGAAGAAGAGGTACTGCATTAGGTAGACTAGATGAAGAGGCTACACTAGCATGGCAAATATGTGCATCTATTTTATGTTGCAAAATATCATTTTTCTTTAAGCATGAATCTAAGTCATTTGAAATAGAAATGATTTATTTTTCAAAGCAACATTCTCCTTTAAAACAAATTAACTTTTGAAGACAAGTTTTCATTTTTCTTCAAAAGGGTTTCACAATCATTTTTAGATTTTAAAACTTGTTTTCTTTAAGTGCAAGATCAGTTGAGATTTCAATGAGTCCCTTTCATTAGAAACCTCCTCTTTCTCTTGCAAAACAATGTCAAGTGTAGAATGCAAACAATTATTCTTTTTTCAATTTCTAGACTTTTCTTTTTCAAATCTTATATTTCTCATTAAATTTTTCACAAACAATTGAAAGTTCTTCATTCAAAGCATAGGCATCAACAATATCATCGCATGAAGAACAAGCACAATCATTACTATCTAGTTGAGATTCCGAATGTACCTCAAGGGAGTCATTCCCTTGGACCATATAGCATTGTTGTGGCTGGATTCTCCGCTAGATTCCTCTTCTTGGATTGGCAATTGAAACTTGGAGGTGGTGCTGTTGTCAACTTGTTCCACACTGCAAAAGCGGAATCAAGATTAGAAACACACATAAGATAATCTTTAGGTAATGTGCTTCTAATAGCCTCTAGGGCTTGTGCATTGGCCCCTATATGATTGCAATCACCAAGATAACATCTCTTGGTGGCCGCAAGGAAAACATGCAAACCTAGGGTCTTTAGGTACATGGACATCCTATACTTCCAAACATCAATGTTGGAAGGGTCAAAGCTAGGAGGGGTCATGATCCATGGTAAACTATATATGAATGTGCAACCAACAAATGCAATTGAGATTAGCAAGCAAATGGATCACTCCTATGTGTAACCTAAGTATCAGGAGCACTAGCTCTGATACCAATTGAAAAAACCTAGAGGGGGGTGAATAGTGTAAAGTGCTAATCTAAGAAACTAAATGCAAACTAAGTGCGCTAAATGCGGAAGCTAATGCAAATGTTGCACAACTAATACAATACAACAGTGTAGCCGAATTCCCCTTGCGAGGCTCTGGACTAACTCCCCTGATTCCCCTTTAAATGGGTGAGGTGCTATGTGAAGCTCTTGTTGGATGTAGTAAGTTAGGCACACACACACAAGCAATCCAAGCAATATAAAATACACACAATCAAGCAAGCATATAAGAATGAATAGCAATATGAATAATGTAAGGCAATATGAAAATGCACAACACAAGCAAATATGATATGATATGATATGATGCTTTGCACAAATATAAGAGAGAGAGTTAGAGAGACAATGGATCAATACGCAAACACCAAGATTTGTTTCGAGGTTCGAGCACCTTGCTCTACACCCCCCGCCTACACCACCGTGTAGGATTTCCACTATCTCAACTCCCACCGAGGCCTCTACCGAGAGGATTTCTTACAATACTAGGAGTACCAAACTCCTCTCTCAAACAACAACCTCCTCACAACCGAGGGGTTAGGCCCGTAGCCAATACAACAACCAATCCACACACCTCTACCTACCGAAGAGGCTCACAACCAAACTCCACCTCTACCTAAGAGGCTCACAACCATACCACTCCGATCACCTCTACCGAAGAGGGATACAACAAATGAAGGAGGGTTACAACAAGTGGTTCCAAAACCACAAACTCTCTTTTCTTTCTTTTTCCACAAAACAAAGATCCTAATAGTTTAGGATAGAAGATAGCTCAAGTGTGAAAAACAAGTGTTTTTGGAAACAAGCAACAAAGAAAAAACTATTTGGGAAATCTCTTGTATATGATAGAAAATGAATACCAAATCAAAATCCCAAAACCTAGTTTTCTTTGATTTTCCAAAACCCAAAACAATAAAGATGAGAAGTTTTAAAGCCCCAAAAACTCTTTTTAAACTCTTTTAAACACTTCAGAAAACTGAAAATTTTCTCTTAAAAAACTTAGCCAAAATCCCCAAAGAGATGGGGTTTATATAGCCCCTATACAAAACTAGCCGTTAGGCTGATGTGGCAGCCTGACAGCCACCGGTCGACTGTCCGGTCGACCGCCAACGGTCAAAAATGTGACCGTTGGGTAATAGCGGTCGACCGGCCCGGTCGACCGAAACATCCTGAGAGTTGAACTCTTAACTCGGTCGAACCGGTCCGGTCGACCGACTACAATGTGTAGCCAGCGTGCACGTCTGTGCACATCGGTCGACCGACCCGGTCGACCGGCCACTTACTTGGTGCGGTCGACCGGTCTGGTCGACCGAACTGGCCTGGCAGGCACAGTGCAGATCTGCACAGATACGGGATTTGAAATAGGTCTTTTCACTCAATAAAAATCCCATAAATTCCACAGTAAATCTAAAAATAGTTTTAATCACAATAAAAACTATTTTCTAAAAACATGTCTTTCTAAAACTTGTTTTAATCATTTTACTTTGATAACCAAACTTGTGATAAAAATTTCAAGACATATATCAATCATATCAATTCATTTTTTGTGTCTTGCCAATTTATCAAAAACAAAACTTGTATTTTACCAAACTAGAATTTTCCAAAACATGAATAGGATAGTCAAAATAAGTTTGTCTAGCAAGTTTAAAGCATGTATGTATATCTAGAACATATCTAATATACATAGGTATAAGGTAAACTTGTTTTGATCTATTATTCATGAAAACCAAAACCAATCATAAACGTGTGTGTTTTGTGCACTTGAGCATATCAACTAAACTAAGCTTTACAAATATGGATCTAAAACACAAACTCTAAACTAGATACCTAAGTCTTCTTCGATCTTCATCTTCAAGTAGACTCGGTCCAAACTCCGTGATTCTCCAAGTGCAAAGGTATGATCTTAAGCTTTGGCACCGGAATCATCATGAATAGCTTCTAATCATCTTGTTGAAGCTAATCACCAACCTAATATCCTGTTAATGATCTGAAACTTAGAAACACAAAAATATTAGTAAACATAACTACATGAGTGTTGATCATCATCAAAACTAGAGTGGAAGGCCATTGGGCCAACAAGAGATAGAGAGAGCAATCTCAAACAGGAGAGATTTGTTTCGAGGTTCGAGTACCCTTGCTTTACGTCCTCGCCTTCAAACTATGAAGGATTTCCACTAGAAATCGATCCCACCGGATCACTCTGTGTCGCAACACCTACAAGCGAGTTCATGCTAGAACTCCTTTGGACTCTCTAGTCCCTCTCTTGTTCGCAGAGAAAACACATGCAAGTACGCAAGCTTGCCGAGGCCGCACCTCTACACCGAGCTCTCACTAGAACTCGAAACACCGCGAACCCGCAAGTCTGCCTCCTCAATTATAAAGTAGAACACTTGGTGATCTAAACACTTTGTTCACCTAAAATCACTCTCACAACAACTCTCCTATAGGATGGATTTATCAATGGAAAGCTCAAGTATGTGTGACAAAAGCAAGGAATGATTGTGGTAAAAAAACTCAGAAAAACTCTTTGAAAACACTCTAAATAAACTCTCCTTTTGATATGAAAATTTTAGCTCTAAAATAAGTGGAGATAAACACTTAGAAGTGTAGGAAAAATTAACACAAAGACCCACTTAAAATCTTGTAAAAACAAACCATGGGAATACCAATTTATAGGCATCCTAAAACTAGTCGTTGGGGTCCAAATCAGCAGCTGATGCTGCTATCGGTCGACTGCCCGATCAACCGCCAACGGTCGATTTTTCGACCGTTGGGAAGTTTGGTCGATCGGTTCGGTCGATCTCCTTTAGGGCAATGGCATAGCAGTCGACCGCCCCGGTCGACCGGGCCATTTCCAGAGAGCAGATACTCTATGCCGTTCGACCAGCCCTGGCCATGCACGTTTTGTGCACGTCGGTCGACCGCCTGGTCGACCGACCCCTGGCTCGATCGATCGGCGCCGTCCCGGCAGAAGGCCAAAAACAGCAATTATAGGGATTTAAAACTTTGTCTTTTTGCTTCAATAAAATCCCATAAATTCTCTAACAATATACAAAAATAAGTTTAGTAATATGCTTTGATATACAAACATGTTTGAGTAAAATCAAATATATTACAAACATTTGAACTATTTTTGTAACTTAGAAATTTTGGCCTTAAACAAAATCCATATTTTTCCAAATCGATTTTTTTCAAAACTTCTCCAAATACAAAAACAAGATATTTTTAACACTTTTAAAGCCTAGTGTGTATGGATATGATCCACTACACATATATGATGAAATATCTATTTTTTGACAATAAGCACTAAAATGTTTTTCGTAAAACCCCTGTATATTTGAAAGTCCAAAAACCAAAACGGTATTTTTTCAAAATGAAAACTCTTTTAACTCTTTTATGAAAACTCATATAAATCTTGTGTATGAGTGTATATGATATTTGAGCAATCCACCCACTAATCTATCCTTTACATTTTATCTAAAAATAAAATATTCATGAAACACAGCTAGACACAAGTCTTCTCTTGAAGGTCTTCACTTGAAAATCTTCTCATCTTCTTGACTTGGTCCAAATCATGATCCAATGAGTTAGACTCCTCTTGAGTACTTGATGTGGTCTTGATGCACAAGCTCTTGAATCCACACGTGCTAGCTCCAAAACGCAACTTTAAATCCTTTGATGAGCTAAACCCTACTAAGATCTTGATCACATATCTAGACTAATTAAACATAAGATCATTAGTACTATAACTACATGACTTAATCATCATTAAAACTAGAGTGATGAACCTTTGGGCTAATAATATCAAGCTGATAGTACTCCACATAAATATGAATCTTTAATCTCAATCATGAGCCAATCAATATCAAGATCAATCAATTTATATTCTAAAATTTACACAACTAAATCTGAATCTGAAACGGTTACACATGAAATGACATAAGTCCCATATCACAATACTAACATCCACCCATATACATATGATGCTCAATATCAATGAAGTAACATCACAACATACCAAGTACTTCCAAATCCACTAAACAATAGAAACTAATACCTGACAATCTAGCCCTCATCGACTCACCAATCAATGAACATGTAATTATTTTGCAAGTTTTATTCACCAAATAATTGTCTGATAATACTACAAATGAGTGATACTATCTGTCCTCAAATATGAATTAGATCAATCAATCTATAAATCGAAACAAGTCACGGTCCAAGGTTATACCACAACTAGTACTGAGCCTATAACGCCGAACAACTAACACATGAAAGATACTGAATGGCACTCAAGTAAGCTATATAATAAAAGTGAATATTCACTGGTACCTCATGAAATGATATGGGTAATCATACTGGTGTAATAGGCAGATTGAAATAAAACAAACAACATATATTATATATATATATATATATATATATAATTATATATATATATATTATATATATATTTTTTCTGACAATGGTAAATGAGAATAATACTCACAATATCATCTCAGAAATTTTAATAGTATAATTACATAACAAAATAAACTATTTATCACAAAATCTTTGTTTAACTGAAGGAGTAAAAGAACACTCACCTGAACTCGATCTAAAGTCCAAAACTCTGAAATCATAAGTCCCTGATAAATCTACATGGTTCATTTCAATAGAAATTTTTAGAATTTTTAGAAGGATGTTTTTACTTGGGAGTTATAAGGGGTTTTAATCTTGATTAATTAGTTTGGGAGTTAAGAATATGATCCTCTGGGTCTAATAAATCTAGTAGGTATAGTATAAACTAATTTTTAATTTTTGTTATATTTTAATAGGCTTTAAACTATTAAAATGCTTAACGAGTCTGAATTTACCATTAAAGAAAAATGGCTTTAAAGTGGGTAATTTGAGTTAATTCATGTTGCTATTTATCTAAAAAAATTATCACGGAAAGTAGAATTATTGTAGACTTTTACTTATATTTTTCTATATTTCTTTTGATATTTTTAGCTAATTATTTTTATTGTGCAATTCTTTTTTCTTTCTTTCTTTCTTTTTTTTTCCTTTTTTTTTATATATCCAGCAGCCCAGGCCTTGTCTGGTAATTTTCCTTTTTTTTAAACAGGGCCCAGGGCCCTGTGCTGTAGCCTAGCCGGCCTGGCCTAGGCCAGGTCTGCCCCTGCCCAGCTGGGCCAGCCAGGCCAGGCCAGGACTTGGGTCTGGCCTGGGCTGAGTCCTTTTTTTTGGAAATCCTTTGTTAAAATTTTTGAAAAAATATGTAAATTAAAATTATGAGTTGGTGTATCTTCACATGTATTTTTTTTGTTGGATTTGTGGTTAGGTTTTGATGTATAAATACATTCATGGAGATCATGATGTTTAATAAACTATTTATACCGAATAAATTGTGAGAAGATAAATTACTTAGTTTTGATCTCCGCTAGCATGTTCCTCAATTTCTCCACTTCAAGATTTCTTTTCATTCATGCTTCACTTGAGGAGAAAAGAAAGAAAGAGGTGGGGAGAGTTGGATCATGGTTTTTCTTTGGAGATAGAAAAAGAAGTATTTAAGCTTTTTATAGATTATTAGGAATTTTAAAATCAGAATTTCAGTTGGGTTCAAACTGCTTGACTTAGTAGTTTATGACAGAATTAATTAAGGTTATGATTTTGAAAATATGATTTTGAATTTGTATAAGTTAGGATGGATATGATTTTTGTTAGTATTTAAATTAGGATTAGTTAAGATCTATGAAAAGATTTGATAAGATAGAATTTAGATTAGGATTGGGTTTTGGATTATAGATTATTGGGTTGGTGGGTTTCGAGTTTAGATAAATAGGTATGGGGAAAATAATTAAGAAGGAAAATAATAATTCAGGCAATAATGTAAATAATAACAATGATGATAAATAATAATAATTAACCATGTAATAATAGAAAAATAATGATAATAATTAAATACTAATAATATATTCTAGTAATAATAATTAACAACAATAACACCAATACATAATAATAATATTAATAACAATAATAGTTAACAATACTACTAATAATAATTAAATAACCATAACAATAGCAATAATAATTATAATCATAATGAAACACTCATTACTAAGAATAACAAATAATAAAATTACTAGTAAAATAAATAAATGTTTTAGAAAAATAAAAAATACAGTATTTTAGACCAGGGATATTGCATTCTACCCACCTTATAAAAATTTCGTCCTCAAAATTTTGATGAAGTAGGGAATGATAAAATCAAATTAAGAGAGAAGATAAAGCTTTACGCCACTTCTTACTGCATCATGGATCCATCACGCTTCCGCTCCGCGCTCTAATATCTGCTACCAGCTTCAACATGGAATGGTCAAACTCAAAAGATAAAATTAGAAAAATAGATCAGAAAGAAGAATAAGAATCAAAATAGAACCAAGATTACTCTAAAAGAAGAGTTGAATCAGGGATATCAAACATCCAAGAGATGGATTCCAAAAGAGAGAACGATCAATTCCAAATGAAGTTAATATCATCGTATGGATAGTATATGTATATTGTAGTGTAAATATAACTTGCCTCAGGAAACCGGTAAGAACTAGGTCCTCCTTGAGCAAACCTGGCTCTGATACCAAGAAAATCTTGTCACGCCCCGCTTCCCAAAATACGCGAAAATAGAGTCGCGACGAAGGTCGACGACGTATGTACGCAAAAAAATACCCTACGCACATACGCTAAGTCTAAAGTAACCTGAACAAGCTATAAAATTTACTATGATAAATCAATATCATTGCAATATGACATATAAATATCTAACACAATGATAGCAGATGAATAAAGGAAAGAAATGGTAACTGGACACGATATAGATAGAATAAGAAAATAACATGAATAAAGAGTAAGAATACCTATAATCAAGAAAAGAGAGACTCCAGCTCCTTGTAACGTATGTAATCCTCTCCAAATACCTGATCAGCAATAAATAGCCACAGATCTGGATATGCAAATTCAG
>JAVJIF010019721.1:15000-52290 GCA_038442645.1 Agave tequilana
TGAACAATCTGAGCAGCAATTGTCTATAAATGAAATTATAAGAGACATAAATAGACTTGCAGCTCAAGACTTTACCACATTAGTCATCCTATACATGTCGGCCACGCTTTTCTTCTCTGACAGTAAATGCACGGTGCCGTGGTATATTGTGGAACAGATTGCCAATATGCAACTGATGAGGACAATATGCTGGGCAAAAGCTGTTTGGCAATTCCTGATTGACTCAATGGACATCTTCAGGCAAACCACGTACGAGCTGCAAGGATGCTCCGTGCAAATTATTGTAAGTAGAAATCTCAAATTTGGCCAACATTGTATGAAATTTACCCATAAATTGAGAAAATTTGTGGAAACTAATTTAATTTTTCATTTTTGCAGTATTGGCTGTGTGAGAGGGCACCTATTTTTGAGCAGAGGTCTGGTTTGGAGGAAAACCCCACGCGCAGTAAGATGGGACCTCCAAAATATTAGCAGATCTCTACTTGAAGTTGATCTAAAAAAGATTGACAGCAATATTGTAAGTTAAACTTCTTTTTATGTGTAGTACAAATAAAATGCGACCATAGTCGCAGTATTGAGCTGCACCTTTCGCAGTTCATTTTCTGCCTGACAAATAATGTGCGACCATGGTCGCATTCTCTTGAAATACCCTTTTCAACAGAATTGCGACCATGGTCGCAGTGTTGAGCTGCATGTCTTGGCAGATAAATTTGTGCACGACAAACATACTGCGACCATGGTCGCATTCTTATCCAAAATATTTCATAAATAAACTGCGACCATGGTCGCAGTATCATTATTTCATTGTTTTATTTTTAGCTTACCTTTTTCTGTTTATTTTCAGATTTTGAGTCGAATGGCCAACATCTCTAATGCTGAAAAAAATATGGTTGGCCTTCCTGTTGAAGGGGAAGAGGATGAGGAAGAAGAAGTGGCAGAAGATGAAGGTGAAGATGAAGAAGAAGAAGAAGAAGAAGAAGAAGAAGGTGAAAGTGAAGGAGATGAAGGAAGCCATATATATAATGAAGCTGACATCCCGGCAGAAAAGGAGCCAGAACCGGCTGAAACGAGTGAGCAAGAACCAATTTTTGAAGGTTATTTGCCACCTCCACCGGATGTTCAAGCAGAAGAAATAAAACAATTGAGGTCTGAAAATCAGCACTTGAGAGATTATGTTTCTCAACTTGAAAAAAAGATTGAAAATATGGAGACTGAGAAAAGACTCAAGGCTGAATTAAAATTAAAAAGGAGGAAAAAGAGAGAAGAAAAATAAAAAAGGCAGCAGAGGAAATTAAAGGTTAAAGAAGAGGAAGAAGAAGAGCTGCTGAGAGCAGCCGCTGCTGCGAAGAAGAAGAAGGAGAAGAAGAGGGAAGAAGAAAGGAAAAGGAGAACAGGAGGAGAGAAGTGGAGGAGAAGGAGAAGGAGAAGGAGAATAGAAGAAGGGAAGAGGAGGAGAATGAAAGGAGGAAGAGGGAAGAGGAAGAGAAAGAGAAGGAGAAGAAGAGGGAAGAAGAGAAGGAAAAGGAGAACAGGAGGAGAGAAGTGGAGGAGAAGGAGAAAGAGAATAGAAGAAGGGAAGAGGAAGAGAATGAAAGGAGAATGAGGGAAGAAGAGGAGAAGGAGAAGGAGAAGAAGAGGAGGGAAAAGGAGGAGTAGGAGAAGGAGAAGAGGAGGAGGGAAAGGAGGGGCAGGAGAGGAGGAGGAGGGAAGAGGAAGAGAATGAGAAGAAGAGGAGGAAGGCGCAGATGGAGAACAAAAGAATGAAGGAGCAGATGGAGAAGCAGGCTGAAGAGGAGAAGAAGAAAAAACTGGAAGAGGATAAAATCATGGGTTCTGAGTCTATTTTAAATATTACTGGAGAAGATATGCCAAGTTTTTCTCTGAATATAAGTCAAATGACTCAAGAAATCTAAAGAGATGAGCTTCTGAAGAAGAAATTCAAGAACATACTCCGCTTCAGAAGCAATCCTCAAAAGAAGCTGTTTTGGAAACCTCTAAAGGAACAATAGAAAGGGGAGTCAAAGAACGCAAGCGCGCTGAAAGAGATCGCGATGACTCCGACTTTGTTTATCCAAAACAGAAGAAGAAAAAAAATGAAAATCCTCTTCCACAGCCTGCGGCTGCGAGTTCTACCGCTGGTTTCGGTGACAAAGAGATTTCCTCTACTGAGCCAAAATCGAGAGAATTGACCGAAACCACATCATACAGAATTCTGCAGCCCCATCAACAAGCTCTTATAAAACATTTCTTCGACAAGTCCTACTCTGAGTAAGTTAATTCATATCAAAAATTTCTGTTATACCTTTATATAAGAACAATTAAATTACTAACTTTGTTTTGAATATCTTGCAGTTCTACTGCGTATCAGGATACCGATAATGCAATCATCATTTCAAGGAATGACATTGAGGACCTGATGTTCAGTAGAGACTTAGATGCAAATGTAATTCATTTCTACATGCAGCATCTTGAGAAAAGAGAAAGATTAAAAAGCATATTCTTCCGAAGCGAAGCTTGGGTAAAAATCTACTTTCTTCTTTACGGTTTAATGTAATATCAACTCTGGAACAGATTACTAATATTCTCTATCTCTGTGTAGGCATAAATCATGTACTGCGACTAAGGTCGCAGTGTATAATTAAAATGTACTGCTACTAACACATGTACTGCGACTAAGGTCGTAATTTATAATTAAAATGTATTGCTACTAACTCAGGTACTGCGACAGCTGCGACCTGCGACCAAGGTCGGAACTGCGACCAAGGTCGCAGTGTATAATTAAATGTACTGCTACTAACATATGTACTGCGACAAATGTAACAGCTGCGACCTGCGACCAAGGTCGGAGCTGCGACCAAGGTCGCAGTTTATAATTAAAATGTACTGCTACTAACTCATGTACTGCGACTAAATAATATACTGCGACTAAGGTCACAGTTTATAATTTTTTGTTATATTTTAAATTCATTTTGTATTTGATTTAAATTTTTTTTCTTGTCCGCAGCACGGTGTTGTAAATAAATTGAAGATCTGGAAGGTCATTTCATCAAGCAGAAGCTGTTGAAAAACTGGACAGCTGACGTGCAGTACATGTTCTTCCCGATCAATCACAAACATAGTGCCGACGAGCCGGGATTTCACTGGACCTTGCTGGTATTCGATTGCTCCACAGAAGAGTGGATTTTTTACAACTCTTTGGTCCCAGCTGACAAAAAAAGTACTATAACAAAGCTTTACCAAAGAGATGCAAGAATAATGGTGAGTTAAAATTTAATATTTTGATTACTGGAAACTTGCAATTAATTTGATTAATACTAATTTTTGTTCCTATTGACATTGCAGAAAGAAAGATTATTAGAGATTTTTGAGATTCATTCCAAAAAATTAATGAGAAAATTAAAATAAAATACGCAAAATGCCCCCAACAAGCAAACAGGTATATAAATTTTTGACATCTAATTTCATTTCATATTTTCTACTTTTTTTTAGTACAAAATCTAATTTCATTTAATGATTGCTCTATGAAAATTTCAGTGTTGATTGCGCTATATATGTATGCAAGTACATGGAAAGCATAGCGTCTGGCTATCATCCATCGGCTGTTGATGCTGTTACGGTTGCTGGTGTACAGAAACTAAGAAGTGAGCTTGCATACATGATACTTGTAGATGTAGAGAAGAGTTGGGATGAAGAAACAGACATTATACGATATACGACATATGAAGACTGATAGTTGACAAATTATTGATATACCACAATTTTTTTTTATAAATGTAAAAAATATTTCAAGTGCAATTCATTGCATAATTTTTTGGTTGTATTGATTTAATTTATACACATTTCTATACATTTATTTATTATAAGTTCCATTGATTATTTACAGTCTTCATTTGTTACAACTTGGCTTTTACTATTGCGTACTGAATCTACTGATGTTAGAAACAAACATGCCTTCAGTAATTGTGTTAATCAACAACAACATTGCGACCTTCGTCGCTATGCGTGTTAATATAAAGGAAACACCTACCTAACGTACAGCGACTTAAGTCTTCACCATCTCAAAATTCTAAAAAGAAGGTTGCGACTTTGGTCGCAGTTAATAGCCGCAGCCTTAGTAAAATACAATGCGACTTTGGTCGCAGTTGATGGCGGCAATATTTTAATCAACAATAACACTACGACCTTGGTTGCTATGCGTGTTAATATTAAGGAAACACATACCTAACGTACTGCGACTTAAGTCTTCACCATCTCAAAATTTTAAAAAGAAGGTTGCGACAGTTGATAGCCGCAGTCTTAATAAAATACAATGCGACCTTGTTCGCAGTTGATGGCGGCAATGTTTTAATCAACAACAACACTGCGACCTTGGTCGCTATGCGTGTTAATATAAAGGAAACACCTACCTAACGTACTGCGACCTAAGTCACAGTACATGTAGTGCGACCTAAGTCGCAGTACATGTAGTGCGACCCTAAATTGCAGTTGCTGGCCATCTTTATCAATAACAACACTGCGACCTTGATCGTAATTAACCATGTACACTGCGACCAAAGTCTCTGACTACATTATGTACGAAAAAAATTAAACTATAAAGTAGAATTTTGTAGCATTAAAACTTTAAAGTAGAAGTACATACAAAAATAATACAGTAGAAATCAAAGAATGATAATAAATTTGATTATAATTACACGCTAGTGTCAGAATGCGACTTAATCTCTCTACACTGTGCGACCCTGGTCGCACTTCATAAAAAATTGAAGTCTTTGTTCCTTCGAGATGGAGGCAACCCAAACCTACTTCTTCTGCCAATAAAAAATAAATAGTAAGAATTTTAAAGATTAATCGTTATAAAAAAATGATTAACAGGTTTAATGTAATATACCATTAACGGACAACCAGTCCTGTAATGGCCCAGCTCTTGGCAGTTACCACATCTTCGATGCTTAACTTCCTTCTGATATATAGAATCTTCAAAACCAGACTTAAGCCTGGATGCAGCTCTAGGTCTCCCCTTGGTTGGTACAGGACCAATTGGATCACGTATATTCAATTCTTCACCATCTCGCAATATGACAACGGATCCACTGGAACCAACGGCAGTCTTAGGATGTGATGAATGATCATTTCCTGACATTGCTCTGTATTCTCTAGTGGTATCTTGGGCAAAATTTTCAAAAACTCCCTCCAACTTTGAAATATTTCATCAGAATCAGCGACCATGTCCAGAATTGAATTAAATTTTGAACGAACTGTCCACAATCTAGCCGTCCGTGGAGTGCCTTGACGGGGAAAAGGCCTCATGCCATTTTCAATTGCAACGTTTTTGTAACGAGCATCCAACCTCCATCTCTGAAGTATATATGATTCCGGTATATGTGTAACGTGATTGCGCCACAAATACACAGAATATGTCTACATAGGATACCCTCTGTTTCAAATAACGAGCAACTGCAAGAAACATGAAGTTCCTCTCGCTTATCATAACTTACCTTTTCCCAACTGTCTTTTGATTCTGAAAAATTACCAACCAAATATCTTTGTTGGCCCAAAGGCCATTAGCCCTATATCTTGTTGGATATTTTGATGATAACAAACCATATCTAGTTATGTATTTAACAATGTTTGTTGAAAAGAATTTCAGGATAAAACAGGTTGATTTGACGGCTCCACATCAAGACTCACAAGTTTGGAGTTCGCCAAAGATTTGCATTCCCAAGTCAAGCACAATAGGAAGCTTCGGGAACACGACGATCAAGTCAAGATCAAGACCAAGAAGAATACTAAGATTTGTATTTGTATTTTTCTTTTTTTAGATATTTTGTCAAACCTAGTTGATAGAAGTAGAGTTATGGGATTTACACTTACACACACCTTTTATATTGGTTCTAGACTTCAAAGTAAGTTTCAAAATTCTATTTCCAGGTTTGAGTTAAAGTTAAACATGTTTAGATCAAGTTTTTGGAAAAATAGTTTAAAGTTTTTGGAAAAACATAATATTTGGAAAAACAAGTTTTTATCAAAAGAATTTCTATCAAAATGTTTTAACCTATTAGAGTAGTGACATATGCTCACACTCTAGTGTTTACATGATCCAAAACTTTATATCTTAGACCTAAAACCAAAAACCAAGTTTTCTGGATTCTGACAGTTCTGATTTTTCAGAACTGACAGCATCCGGTCGACCGTACGGTCGACCGATGCGCACTTTCTGTGTAAGTGCGTATCAGTCGACCGACCCGGTCGTCCGAGAACTGTGCAGTGCTCTCGGTTAAAATCGGTCGACCGGGCGGTCGACCGCAGAGCCCCAACGGTCGATTTTTGACCGTTGGCGGTCGACCGACCCGGTCGACCGGACTCTGTCAGAATTTCTGACAGACTCCAACAGCTAGTTTTTCTGACAGATTTCTTTTTGTCTTTTGATCCCAACGGATTTGTGGTGAAGTTTTTGGCCCCTATAAATAGGAGGTCACTTCTATATGATTAGACATCAATCAAGAATATTTTTACAAGAGTTTTTCAAAGGATTTACAAGTCTTCAAAAGATTTCTTTTAGACAAAATTTTCTCTCCAAAAGCCCCAAAGTTTTAGACACCTATTTGAAGTCTTTACCTCTACTTCTCTCTAGCTTTTGCACTACACAATCCCATAAGTCTACATCTACAAATTGGTTCTAGGATTGTGCAAGTGAGCATATTTTTGATCAAGTGTGATCATCTTTCTTTTGAGTGAAGTTGTAGAGGCATCGGCCTCAAGGCGAGCTAGTGTGCTCAAGGTGGTGTTGCGGCATCACGAGAGACGGGACAAGTGTGTCCTTGTATTGGTGATCCAGTGGGATCTTCAATAGTGGAAATCCTTCAAGTGTGAAGGCGGGGACGTAGAGCGTGGCTCGAACCTCGGAAACATATCGGCGTGTTTGCGATTGCTCAAATTTCTCTAAACCCTAAACTCTTTATTTCTTGCACTATTAATTGCTTCATTTATTGCAAGTCTTCTATTTGAGCTATTTGTGTTAGTTAAATTTTAAATTCCGCATTTTGTGCCAATTACATATAGCCATCACCTATTCACCCCCCCTCTAGGTGATTTCAATTGGTATCAGAGCCTAACCCTACATTTTTGGTCTAACAACCTTAGGGAGATCCTTATTTGGCTATATTTATTTGTTGCATTCATTTGTCATATTCATACTTATTGTGCATTCATGGCTTCACTCGACTTTTCTAGCATCAAGTCCCCACCCAAGTTTGATGGTTTGAACTTTCCTATTTGGAAGGTCAAAATGAACCTATTCCTTAAGTCCCTAGGAGTTAGAGTAGCTAAGGCCATAACCAAAGATTTCATTGAACCTACCACCGATGAGAGCTCATGGTCCGAGGATACCTCCAAGGATTATGAAGCTAATGCTAGAGCCCAATATGCATTAACCCAAGCATTAAATGAGGATGATTTGTCACGCATCATAAATGTTAAATCCGCATTTGAGGTTTGGAACATTCTAATTGCGACTCATGAGGGAACGTCACAAGTCAAAAGAGCCAAGATTGACTTGCTACGTTCTCAATATGAGAACTTTTATATGTTTGAAAATGAGAGCATTGATGACATGCTCACTCGTTTTACTAAGATCACTAACGCTTTATCTTCTTTAGGAGACAAGATCGACAATGACCAAAGATTCGCAAGGTCATTCGGGCTCTTCCCAAAGCTTGGGAAGTCAAGGCTACAACTCTCAAGGAGCTAAAAGACAAAGAGGAGATGGACTTCTCCGGCTTCATTGGCAATCTCAAAACCCATGAGATGGAGATGAAGGTAAGAGAAGAAAGGGAGGCACCCAAAAAGAAAACAATTGCCTTCAAAGCCACTCCAACCGCTATTGAAGAGGATGACTCATCGGAGGATTGCGATGAGGACTTCGCCATGCTCATCCGGAAGGTGGGCAAGATGTTCTATAAGAAGGGACGGCAAAGCAACTTCCGAAGAGGGAAACCTCAAGGAAGATATGAGAAGAAAAGAGAAGAACCCGGTCCTTACTTCCATTGCAAGAAGATCGGACACCTTATTGCGGATTGTCCCGCTCTCCAAGCCACAACCTCCAAGAACGGCCATAAAAAGAAGAAAGCTATGGTGGCCACGTGGGATGACACGAGTCGGAATCCGAAGAGGAGAACGACGCCACGCACATGTGTTTTATGGCACATGGAGACGATGCTACAAAGGTAACTCTTGACAACTCAATAGATGATGATGAGTTAACAATGGATGAGTTAGCTCAATTCTTTGAAGAGTTACAACATAGATATGAGATTTCTCAATCTCATAATAAAAGGTTAAAAAGGGAAAATGAGTCTTTGAAAGATAAACTTAATATTATTGAAAAGGAGAAAAATAATTTTTCTAGTTCTTTTGAGAAAATAAAAAGTGATTTTGCAAATTATAAACTAGCTTGTAAAGGGAAAACCCCCATTGCATCATGTAGTAAAAATGATTTTGTTGAGATGCAAAAACGGGTTGAAGTATTAGACACAACCCTAAAACAATGTGCCTTTGATTTAAAGAAATTTGCTTCTAGGTTTCCTAAGGGAGTAACCCAAGGGAAACATACACACCATGCTCATGCACGGAAACATGCACACACTCATAAGCATGCTTATATGTATGGTAGTGGTAAAATTTATGTATGCACGCATTGTGGCCGCAAAGGCCATTTAGAAAAGTTTTGTTTTGCTAAAAATAATGTGCATAATAAATATGTTTGGGTTCGCCCCGGTACTAACCCTAAAGGACCCAAGAAAGTATGGGTACCAAAAGACCCACCAATTTTAGATGAAACAGGTGGATCTACTTCCTCCAAGACTTAGGGGGAAACGGTGCCCGGGTGGTAGATGCAACAAAGCCCAAAGATCACATCAAGCTTGCATCGCTATCATGGAGGCACCTACATTTTGGAGATTGCCCTTGTTCGGTAACTTCTCCATTTAAAAGCTTTGAATTTGTGTTGTACATATACCTGTATAGGATTGTGAGTTTACTTTCGTGCTACAATAATATATGCTTATGTAAACATACTCTTCTATCATGTTTGTGTATATACCATACTTTAATATCTTTTATACCATGTCCATAGTATTTCCACATGTCATGCCTAGTCTAGCTTATTTAAATATATATATACACTTTGTACTTTTCAAAACTAAGAAATAAAACTTTTGTAAAATTTCATATTTGAGCAAATACCTTAGAGATGGCAATTGCGCACCTCAACTCATTCAAGAGGAATCAAGAGGATGAAGTTTAGAACCCGTCACTGGGTATTCGGCTTCAACATCTCTAAAAACTTTGTTTTTTATGAAAATTAAAAATAAAATGTCTTGTATGTAATATTGGTTGATAAGTTGACCTAATAAAGATTAAAACATGTTGTGTGTATACTTATATAATTCTTATATTTAATTAAAATTTATTTTAAAATTTTTCCCTCTGGCTGATGCTGTAGATCTGTGTTTCAGGCAAAACTGGTCGACCGGAAATAGTCGCGGTCGGCCGAGTTTGTCTGAAATAAAATGCCCTTTATTTTTTTATCTGCCATCGGTCGACCGACCTTAGATCCGGTCGACCGCTATAAGTTTGCAGAGGTCTCGGATTTCTTGAGCCGACCGGGCGGTCGACCGCTCTGAGATTACAGAGCTCTCGGGTTTGTTGGGTCGACCGGCCGGTCGACCGATCGTCGATTTCTGCCCCAAATCGGCTATTTATTTGACTTTTCTCTCTCTCTCTCTCCTCACTCGCTGGCGACGGAACCCAAAGGTTTTCTCCTCCAAAAATTTTCTATCTCTCAAATCTCTTATCCGATCTCAAATTAATTTAAAACCCACCTCTAATCCCTCCATCTAGTGCCAGATCTTCAATTTCAGGTGCATCCATCCGCTGGATTCGAAGAAATTCGGTTTTCTCTGATCTAGGGTTTCATCCAT
Organism: Agave tequilana; assembly: GCA_038442645.1. Lineage (NCBI taxonomy): Eukaryota > Viridiplantae > Streptophyta > Magnoliopsida > Asparagales > Asparagaceae > Agave > Agave tequilana. Next base: position 24,975 of record JAVJIF010019721.1, read on the forward strand.
CACTGTTAAGGTAAAATTTGATTTTTCTCCTTGTTCTTCACTTCTAGTTTCTAGATCTTCTATCCTTTGTCAAGATTTAGGTTGCTACAACTTTCTAGATCGTGCCCTAACTTGTGTTGACCTAAAATCTGATTTTTATTCAAAATCATGTCTACTTCTAAGAGAACTAGGACTGAGAAGGGGAAATCAGTGGCTCAAACATCTACCCACACCCCAAAACCTAAAAGACCCTTCATAAATGAGACTGCTGAAAATCGTTTTGTCAATCTCTCTAAAGAAACATTATTTCTGGGAGATTTGTTGTTATTCAAGACTTTGATCATCTAGATATACCCCGTATTTTGCAAAACAATTCCTTGAACGAGTTCTTAACCATCAAAGAACATGTTTACACTTCCCTCGTGCCGTATTTCTATGCCAACTTTTCATTCGATGGGAATCGTATTTTCTCTAGGGTCTTTGGCAGGGACATTAACCTAGACATAGGTCAGTTTGCTGATATCCTTCATCTCTCCACTGGTGGAGCTGATGTATATACTCATGACCTTCATGACTTTGATTATCCGGAGGGTGAGTCTGCGCTCACCGCATCCACACTGATTCACGGGGATGACAACCCCGACTTGGTTAGAAACGAGGTTGTGAGCAAATTCTCTCTCACTTCCCAAGTTTTGGCCAAGATCATCTTTATAACATTGTCCCCAAATCAGGAGAATATAGTCATGCTAGGGGTTCAGTACCTTTGATTATCTATTGTCTCTTGCGAGGCATTAAGGTAAACTTTCCCCGTATCATTGCCTCTCACATGGCATCTGATCAGTTTCGTATATCCGGTAGGGGTTTACCTTTTGGCATGATCATCACCCGCATTCTCAAGTCTCTAGGATTTGACCTTTCTTCTGAGACTTTTGATGATCCGCAAATCGATATTGATGGAGTTCTGCTGAAAAGGATGGAAGCTCAGCTGCGTCGTCACGCACCTGTGCAACCTCCTGTTCCCCCTCCTACTTTTTCTGGATCTTCATCTGCTCCTGGATCTTCTTCTGCTCCTGGCTATGTTTCACCTTCAGATCTTCAGGCCATGATTTCATCTCAGATTCAGGAACACCAGTCCTGGATTGAGCAGCGGGAGACAGCTTTTCGGGCTGAGTTAGACGCCCGTTTCAAGCAAGAGGCAGCTTCCCGTGAGGAGACAAACTCTCAGATTCGTGGGCTTCGTAACGATATGTCTTATTTTGCTGATTCCATGAGATTCATGGATATGCAGTTTGAGGCTCTCTTTACGAAGTTCGCCATGGTTCCTCCTGATCCCACTACTTTTGCTCGTTCACTTCCTGCCACCGGTCCTCCATTTCCTACCAGAGCCCCTCCATCCGTTCCACCACCTCGGCCAAAGGTGCTCGGCGTTGATCCGACGGAGGTAGCTCCTTCTTCTTCTTCTTCTTCTTCTTCGGACGAAGACGACGACGGTGATAAGAAGATGGACGCTAAAAAGAGCTCATCTTCATCTGAGTACGAGGAAGAAGAGGAAGACGATGAGGACGACGATGCCGCCAAGTGATGAGAGTAACTTTCCCCTATTTTGATGATGTCAAAAAGGGGGAGAGTTATTTGTGGAGAGACTTCTTGCTGTACTTTTTGCTGTATTTTTTTATGTACTTGACTTTATCTTTTATGGCTGGACATGTATTTGGTTTGGACATGTACTTTGTGTGGACTACTCTTGGTTATGTTATCTACTGGTTTGTGGTAGTATTTTCTTTTATAACATGTGTTTTTCATCTTCTTTTATGTTATGAAAATGTGTTTACATGGATGGTTATCTTTTGCAAAACATTTATATATGCCTGTGGTTATCTTTTGCAAAACATTTATATATGCCTGAGTATGATGTTTTATTATATGCATGTGTTGAGGGGGAGCTTCATTTGAAGTCTCTACCCAAATTATTTGTGATAACTAAATATGTTTTGTCATCATCAAAAAGGGGGAGATTGTTGGCCCAAAGGCCATTAGCCCTATATCTTGTTGGATATTTGATGATAACAAACCATATCTAGTTATGTATTTAACAATGTTTGTTGAAAAGAATTTCAGGATAAAACAGGTTGATTTGACGGCTCCACATCAAGGCTCACAAGTTTGGAGTTCGCCAAAGATTTGCATTCCCAAGTCAAGCACAATAGGAAGCTTCGGGAACACGACGATCAAGTCAAGATCAAGACCAAGAAGAATACTAAGATTTGTATTTGTATTTTTCTTTTTTTAGATATTTTGTCAAAACCTAGTTGATAGAAGTAGAGTTATGGGATTTACACTTACACACACCTTTTATATTGGTTCTAGACTTCAAAGTAAGTTTCAAAATTCTATTTCCAGGTTTGAGTTAAAGTTAAACATGTTTAGATCAAGTTTTTGGAAAAATAGTTTAAAGTTTTTGGAAAAACATAATATTTGGAAAAACAAGTTTTTATCAAAAGAATTTCTATCAAAATGTTTTAACCTATTAGAGTAGTGACATATGCTCACACTCTAGTGTTTACAAGATCCAAAACTTTATATCTTAGACCTAAAACCAAAAACCAAGTTTTCTGGATTCTGACAGTTCTGATTTTTCAGAACTGACAGCATCCGGTCGACCGTACGGTCGACCGATGCGCACTTTCTGTGTAAGTGCGTATCAGTCGACCGACCCGTCGACCGAGAACTGTGCAGTGCTCTCGGTTAAAATCGGTCGACCGGGCGGTCGACCGCAGAGCCCCAACGGTCGGATTTTTGACCGTTGGCGGTCGACCGACCCGGTCGACCGGACTCTGTCAGAATTTCTGACAGACTCCAACAGCTAGTTTTTCTGACAGATTTCTTTTTGTCTTTTGATCCCAACGGATTTGTGGTGAAGTTTTTGGCCCCTATAAATAGGAGGTCACTTCTATATGATTAGACATCAATCAAGAATATTTTTACAAGAGTTTTTCAAAGGATTTACAAGTCTTCAAAAAGATTTCTTTTAGACAAAATTTTCTCTCCAAAAGCCCCAAAGTTTTAGACACCTACTTGAAGTCTTTACCTCTACTTCTCTCTAGCTTTTGCACTACACAATCCCATAAGTCTACATCTACAAATTGGTTCTAGGATTGTGCAAGTGAGCATATTTTGATCAAGTGTGATAATCTTTCTTTTGAGTGAAGTTGTAGAGGCATCGGCCTCAAGGCGAGCTAGTGTGCTCAAGGTGGTGTTGCGGCATCACGAGAGACGGGACAAGTGTGTCCTTGTATTGGTGATCCAGTAGGATCTTCAATAGTGGAAATTCTTCAAGTGTGAAGGCGGGGACGTAGAGCGTGGCTCGAACCTCGGAAACATATCGGCGTGTTTGCGATTGCTCAAATTTCTCTAAACCCTAAACTCTTTATTTCTTGCACTATTAATTGCTTCATTTATTGCAAGTCTTCTATTTGAGCTATTTGTGTTAGTTAAATTTTAAATTCCGCATTTTGTGCCAATTACATATAGCCATCACCTATTCACCCCCCTCTAGGTGATTTCAATCTTGATCCAGGTTTATCATGTTCCACCTCTTCTGAAAAAAGTGTCATTACAACTGCCCATTCCTTTTGGAACAACTGAAAAATCTTCGGTGTATACAACTTCGAAACCTGTATCTCATATGGATTGGATGTACAATTGGGCACAGAATTCAAACCCCTAAAATCTTGAAGAGATTCAGATGCATGACGGGAAGCAACGGCTTTATCATATTGATGAACAAATTCCACTAGTTTAGTGTTTGAGTTAACAAAACCATCAAAGAAGGAATTAATACTCTCGGACCTCTGACTGGTTGTCATTCCAGCACAGAAAACATCCTTAAGATATGCATTAACCCAATGTCCACGAAGCCTGTACATCTTCATCAACCAACTGTCATCTTCTTCTTCTAACTGATATTTTTCACTCATCAGACGCCATCGTTCCTCACAAGTGCTTATATCGCGAGAGGTGTACCAAGCATGGAAATCGGAGACCATATCTTCTCCATACTTGTTAGCCATTGGGATTTGTTGCTCGGCAATATGTTTCCGTACATGCCAGAAACAGTAACGGTGCCGAGACGTCGGGAAAACAATCTTGATGGCCTCACCAATCTGCGCATCCTGATCAGTAATAATCAGCTTCGGTTCAACTCCATGCATGCACTTGAGCCATTTTTGGAATAACCAAAAAAAGTATCCCTCTGCTCATCAGCAAGCATTGCACAGCCGAACAAAATTGACTGCCGGTGATGATTTACTCCAGTGAATGGAGCAAATGGCAAGCTCAAGTTATTAGTTCTGTATGTGGTGTCAAAATGATCACATCACAGAAGCTCAGATACGAGGAAATAGCTCTTCCATCAGCCCAAAAAATGCTTCTAAGTGTGCCCGCGTTATCAACTTCACTTGAAAAGAAGAATTCTGGATTGGTCTCCGGCTTTCTCTGGAAAATATTTGATAATAGCAATAAACTCATGACCGCAGTTTTTTCTACGTTGACGAGTGAAATCAATAACTTGTTAAGGGCGCACTTCTTCACAGCCTTCTCCCTGGCTCATTGCATTAACAACGCGGGAAATATTTGAAGGCCGCATTCCAACATCAACCAGATTGCTCATAATGCTTCTGCTAATTGTTGAACGATGAGTCTGATGAGAGTAATGGTGATGTACCTTATCCGGGCTAGACAATTCATGTGAATGAGTATCAACAAATTTTGTGATAACCCAATATCGAGTTGAGTCCAAAAATAAACGAAGACAGATATGCATCTCAGCAGGACAAGCTACTCTAGTGTTAACTCGACGATGCACTGTAAGCCCCTCCTGTCTTTTGTCACACAACTTCTTCAGACCTTCCTTGTTGCAGCAAAATTTTCTGCAAATCATCTCATGAGGAGGCTTCCGTGTCTTATCTGTACTTTTTCTTCTCACGCTAAACCTCTATTCCTTGCAAAAGAATTGTAGAAATTCTATGCTTCCATATGCGACAGGAACTGTTTCCCTATAAACTTATCTGAGCTTCCAGACATTTCTGCATGTGCATTCATATCCTACAAAAAGAATTTACACGAATTAAATGAATATAAATATTTTTTAGATATCACTGTATTCTAAAATATAAGTTATATAAATGCGACCAAGGTCGCATAAGAGATGAAAACAATTTACTTCTTATCAGCTGTTGCGACCAAGGTCGCAGTTATCCGTATGAGAAGAATCTATATTACTTCTTACTAAAGACTGCGACCTAAGTCGCAGTAAATAAAATAAGATTTCACATACGACATGAAATCTATAATACTCCTTATTGAAGACTGCGACCTAAGTCGCAGTTATCAGTATGTGAATAAATCTATATTATTCCTTACTAAAGACTGCGATCTAAGTCGCAGTTATCCGCATGTGAAGAAATCTATATTACTCCTTACTAAAGACTATGACCTAAGTCGCAGTTATCCGTATGTGATAACCAGCTTCGGTTCAACTCCATGCATGCACTTGAGCCATTTTGGAATAACCAAACAAAATTATATATATAGGGCTTACTGAACCGAAGAAATATATATTACTCCTTGCTAAAGACTGCGACCTAAGACGCATACCCTAGAAAAAAAGAATTCACAGCCGGAGATTATTTTCAAATAAGATTGCGACCGAATATTAAAACGGTCGCAGTACCTCATAGTCTAAAGAGAAAACATTAAATATTTAAGAAATTGTTTTTAAAATATATATAAACAATTAAAACCTGTTGATCGGCATGCAGAGATGTCAACCCTTCAAGATTTTCAATATTCTGAGAGAAAGTAGAACCAGATGCAATATCTTCCATATTAAGATCGCCGGTATACTGCTCAAACGTCGACATTAAAAATTTTGCAGAAAAAAATTGATCTGAAAAGATTTTATATTTTCAGAAAAAAATTTATCGCAGACTGAAAAGGTGAAACTAGATCTTTCAAAAAGAGGTCAGGAAATAGGGTGAAAAGTAATTTATATAGAATATCAATATCCTATAAAGAGCGGCAAAAAAAAGGGGGAAAAATAATAATAAACAATAAGGAAGGGAACCAAAAAGAGTTGCTTTTCATAAGGGGTATTTGGTAATTTAACAGTCACCTAAAAGCGTGCCGCGAGTCAGTGAGATGACAATTTGAGCCACGTCACCGCAGGCTGAGAGAATACTCTCAGCCCGCGGGCTGATATACATTTTTCTCATATATACGTACATATATATACATATATATGTATGTATATATATGTATTTATATATATATATATATACATATATATACGTATATATATGTATACATATATATATATATATATATATATACTTATATATGTATACATATATATATGTTTACATATATATACATATATATATATATATATGTATATATATGTATACATATATATATACATACATATATAATATATATATATATGTGTGTGTGTGTGTGTATATATGTATACATATATATATGTATATATATGTATACATATATATCATATATATGTATATGTGTGTGTGTGTATATATGTATACATATATATATGTATATATATGTATACATATATATGCATATATATGTATATGTGTGTGTGTGTGTGTGTGTGTACTGAATCCTCTACGGTGATTTCAGTGCCTAGTAACAGTGGGTTTCTAACTTATGAAGAAGAAAGGCAAGGAGATGATAGACCATTGAGATGCCAACGGTATGGAATTTCAAGGACTGGGATCAAGTTTTGAGGTAAAAGCAAGAAAAAGGTAGTTCTTCAGCATTCTTTTAACTACTAGCCGCTCTCTCTGATTTTGATAGGCCTCATGAAGACTTGACTGAACGCGATAAGAAAGTCCTGTGAGAAATTGATCCCGGGGGCATGATTACCATGTAATCTTTCTTGTTTTCTTTTGTTTTTTTTCCCTTTGTTTTTGGTTTTGTATGCTTTTGACCAAAAAAAAAAAAAAATAGCACAACAAGCATTCTGAATTCCATGGGCCCAACAGCTAGCTTATTATCCAAGTGTTTCTGTATTGGGCCTGTCATTCCAATTCATTTTCTTATTTCACTGTTTGGAACCAGGCTTTGGGCTAGTAAGAAAGAAATTGTTAGGGCCCAAGACTTGTCAAGATATCTATTTCCTAAATTTGGTATAGAAACAAATTTGTTTGGTTACTACCATTTCTCCATCAAAAGTATTCACCGCCATTTAATTACCTTTTTATGTTTGTTTTAAATCCAATGTACAAGATGCTTTTTCATAAAGTAACTCTTCATCACTGATTCCTGCAATTTTCTATGGGAACCTAACGTGTAGAGTTTGGGCTTTCTTTTTTAAGGAGGGCCCCAAGTATCTATATATCATGGGCCTACTCCTCTACAAAGTTTGAAATAATGTACCAGAAGAAATCAGGCCCAAAGGCCCAGAATGTAATTTCAGGAACGTAATCCTTTAATTTTTCAGTTCTTAAGAGCGAAGAAAAATGTAATAAGTTGATTGTTTATGAATAATAATTGAAGAGACGATGCACATTCTAGTGAGTTAGAAAGATTTATTGGCAACTTTTTATTAATGTTGGATAATTTTGAGAAGTTATTGATATTTTTTTCTGATTTGAATTTCTTTTTTTTTTTTGGGGTGGTGGAAGATTGATACTTTTTGCTATTATGAACGTGAGGAGAGCGATTTGGCGGATCCATTCAATTATGAGAGAGAGGTGAAGGGGACATTGATAATTTTTCAAATTCAAAAGTAAAGAGAGAGATTTTGAATAGTCAAATTTGAGAGAGAGAGAGAGAGAGATGGGTTGTCGATTATTTATTTTGAGAGAGAGAGAGAGAAGAGAGAGAGAGAGATATGAAGGGGTCGTCGATTATTTATTTTGAGAGAGTGAGCGATCGCGAGGGGGAGAGCTTTTTTTTTTATTTTTTTATTTTTTTTTTGGAGGGGATCCAGTTTTAAACGTGTCTGAATTTCAGAGAGAAATTTCGAGAAAGAAGAGAATGGATGTGGTTGCTCATAAATGCTCGAAAATGAGAAATTTCCTTTCCTACTTGATTTTTTTATTCACCCCCCCCCCCCCCCCCCCCCCCCCCTCTATAGTACCTTCTCCTCAACTATTATAGAATCTAAATATGAGATAGACTTATCATTCTGTAAGGATTCGAGTCTGAGTTTTTTTTCTCACTTAAATACAATCATACGATATTCGAATATAAAATTCATTTCGATGAAATTGATCTATATTATTTCAAATATTAATAAACTAAAAATCAAGTATTTTTAAATACTTTTTACCCATGCATCAAGTAAGGAAAAAAACAGACGACCTACATAGTGCGATATGATGAAATTGTCGGATAAAGAATTTGTATGTCTAAAAATATAGATCTGATCAACTCACTGCTTTCGGTCGTCTATTTTGCGCCGCTTGATGCATAAGCAAAAAGTATTTAAAATCCTTGATTTTTTATTTATATATACTTTAAATAATATAAATCAAATTCAACAGAATAAATCTTGTATTTGAATGTCATAGGGTTGTATTTGAGTGGGAAGAATTCTGGCTCGCATCCTTTCAAATGACACAAGGCTATCTCATCTAAATGTTGTTATTTTAACCCATGAAAAGTAAAAACAGAAATAATATATGACAATCATATCACCCAGCCCTAATTATATATTTTTTTCTTGCAATTTGTATTAAACTTCACTATTTGTGCTTCATTTTCTACATTACGAAGAGAATGGCTCGTCAGGCTCCATCTGATAATATGGGTTGTGTTTGGGGTAATTTGGCCTTATAGGACCAAGTTTTTCTCAATAAAAATAAATAATTTGCTGGAAATAATTCAATTACGTATTAATTTAAGGGGAAAATGGTATAGATAAGATTTATAAGAAAAATAAAATATGTAAAATAATAAAAAAATCAATTAAAGACTAGATTATATGAGAGATCATGCCAGAGAAAAAATAAGAAGAAAAATAAGAGATCAGATGGCTTCTACTTCTGCTGTAGGGGGAGCTAGAAAATCTAGCTTATCTAAGAAGTAGCTTTTTGGCTTACGCTTATTTAAAAGTTTTTTTTGAATTAGTTACCAAATATTTATTTCTTTAAAAAAGCACTTATTTTAGAAAATAAAAGTCATGAAAGCCCTTTTTAAAACAATGTCAAACACACTCATAACAGAGCTTAATTACCAAGTCAAGTCAACTCTGAAACCCATAAATAAATTTTGTATTCTTTAAAAGCTATATTTTTATCAAATTTTTATTATGTTAATATTTTTTTTTTCTAACTACCCTCTCAATTATCTGAAGAGTTTTGTCTGAGTAACATCACCTAATTAAAATTACGGTCTCTATTAAAAAATAAAAAATAAAATAAAAAAAACCATCCCCTTGACCAAATATAACAGAAGTCTTGAGGGCCAATTAAATGAATATCCATCCACTTCGTTTTCACGTGCTGTTGGAGGAGCAACAAACTCGTTTAATAACACAAAGATGTAAAAGCTTGTCTTGTAGCTCACCTAACAAACAAAGCAAGAAGTTTACAATAAAAATGCAAATGTTTTTTTATGTACAAGTTTTCACTTTTTTGAATCTACTGGTTTTTTTTTTTAATAAAAAAATCGAAGGGACCCCGAAGGAATCTTTTTCTAACAAGAGGGCAAGCTTGCGTCTATAAATTGTATATTATGTATAATTCTTTTTTAAATATTGAAATAAGAGGCTTTCATCGTAAGAGAGGAGCAAGAGCAAGGAAAACGTGATAGAAGAAAACTTTCAACTGGCTCAAGACATGACATGGAGTAAGACAGAAATTTTTGATACATGAATAATGAAAATAATACTATAAATTATATTCTTGTGTTGTGTCTGGGCTTGTCTTAGCTCGACATGGCGCAATCCATTTTAAGAGACGAAAGAAATTTAATTGAGCCTCCAATTAAAGGCACAATTATATGTATTATTTAATAAATTATTAATCTATCAGTTATCTAAATTATCTCACAGTCCCTCGTTTGAGTAAGAAATGCTAGAGATTGTTTATTCTTCTCCGTCGGATTAAGCACAATGTAGACACAAAATAGGAGGTTTAAATTGGACAATAAATAGACAATCACAATTTAAATAAGAAGGGAGGTACGAACGGGTCTACTGAAATGGTACAAAAACTTAACGTATAGTACTCTGGGTCGAGCCTAAATAAAGTTGTTTTTTAGTGCTTCGTATCTAAAGCTTGGGTATATGCACTACACGGGATGACCTAGGACCAACCCTATTGGAGGAAAAAAAAACATCTAGGTTTAATTGTTAGATTTGTGCCTCGTACCCGATTTTCCATCAATTATGAGCTTTGGCAAGTGTTTTAACCGGGACTATTTATGATGTGAGTTATTACTAAATAATAGGTAGTGTTACGGTTTCTTCGTAACACTATATATATATATATATGAGAGAAATGTAAATCAGCTGACAGAGGAGGCTGGTTTTTGAAAGATGTATAGTAGATGAGAAAGAGAGATGGTGTGGGATGTTGGTATTTGAAAATTGTATTATATTTAAATATAATTATTTTTATTTAAAATCAGATCGGGTGTGTCCCTTTAAATTGCATGAACACCTTTTAGAGATGCCCTATTCTCGAATAACCAATAGGTGTGTCCTTTTACTTAAAGACACCCATTGAAAATAACCTTTGGTACATTATAAAAGGATGTAGAGTTGATGAATTTAATTCTATTGGGTTTTCTCTCAGTTTCTCATTTTCATTAAAAGAGATGCAAAAATTTCTCGAGATGGAGAAATCCGTCAAAGTTTGTTACTTGCCAACTCTATTGACTTTGTTGTATTCTGAAAGTATATTGCATAATAACCCATTAACAAACTCAACCGAGTGGAGGCAATAAGCACTTTAAAGAAGCGAGCATGCACCTCAAAGTCTAAAATTTCTATATCTTATTCTTAAATCTTATTACTATTATGAATAAAAAATTTCTTATTATTAGCCTCGCTTGATTATTATGAAATAGATTTTTCTATTTACTAATATTACTTGTTTCTCCTCCTTTCACCACTCATATTTCCAATAGGAGAGCTAGTTGGTTCTCTTATAAATCTTGTATAATTTCACTTTTTATAGTCGATCTCATATTTTTTCTTGTAGATATAGGATGAGATTCAACATAGGAAATGGAGTTAACGACTTCATTAAGGGGGTTGTAATAGAAAAAATAAGGGTTTTAATAAAATTGAGCAAATTATAAATTTCATGTAATATATATATAAAAGAAATTGGACTTTTAGAGGACATGAGAAATTTTATGAGTGCAATGGAGAGTTCATTTGAATTTTTGAGGAAAAATAATTATTGTTATAGCATATATGGGTTTCTTTGGAATTTTAAAGGGTAATAAGAAATCTTGTGTAGTTTTATGGGGCTTTTAGTGAATTTCTGGGTGGGCACTTGCCCCCATGCCGCCCCCACCAAAAAAAAAAAAACCTTGGTTGGAAAACAGTCATATGAATCTGATGATCTTCTCTCTCGTTTGTGATTTTCTTTCTTGAATTCTCAGATTATCGATATCACTACTACATATTGAGGTTCTTGGTGGGCCTCTTATACATTAATTTCTATCAAACATCAGGGGTGCAAATAAATCAGATACAGAGCGGATCTAAATCTTTCTACAGTCATGTTTGTTTTTGTGCCCCGAATATGAATACGAAAATAAATCTTTAATAGTTATGAAAATCATTATCATATTTGATGAAAATAGAAAGGGATATGATGTAGATATTTAGGAAGATGAATAAAGATAGGAATTTCAAGAAGATAATTTTAAGAATGCAATGATTTGTGACAAGTAATCAGATAAAGATGCAGTATTGATAATTCTTTAAGATTAATTTTGTGCAATAAATATAGTTATGAATGTTTCATTAACAAGCTTAAAAAATATTATAAATGTAAGCTTCGCTAACTAATTTGAAAGATTATATATCTACATTAATTATTTGTGAAGTGTATACAACTTGTTCCACTAGCGATCTGTGTATTTTGTGAATGATGAGAGATCACAACTTTTTGTGTTTGTTGCTAATGTAAGTAATTATCGGATACTCGGATCTCATTCAAATCCTATTTGAATTCGGATAAATTCAGATTTACAGACTCGAATCATTAAGGTTTTATGAAGGATAACAATATTTATATTCAAATCAAATTTGGTAAAAAAATTCTTATCATATTGGGAAAATTTTGAATCCAGATCTTGATGTGGTTGGATAAAATAATATATGTTTACACCCCCTGCTGAATGTGCATCTAGAAATGATTAAAAGAGCAGTACGACCAGATGAAAACCTAAGTTTCAACCCTTAAAACAAGAATGGGTGAAAAGGACTATTAATTTTCTTTATGACTTCCAATCTCTGCAAACTAATTTACATTTTACTTGATGGTTTTGCATGTCCACCTAGTGAACTAATATGAATCGATATGAAAAACGATGCACTTATCATCTTCTCTTTGTTTTTTCTGACGTCCTAGAAATAGTAGAACACAATTTTATTGTAACTCAGATATATTTACTTCACTTTTGTAATCTTTGATTTACAATAAGGGCATTTTTTTAAAAAAGTTCTTTTTGGATTTTAATTTGAAAAAGAGACCTCTCCTAAAAATAATTCTAAATTCGACCTCATTTTGGTCATATAACACCACATAGGAGGGCGATGTAACCGCCTGCCAAAGTAGATTTTTTATTTTTCAGATTGTTTCTTAAGTTCTGATAACTAATCTAGAACCTAAATTTTACAGAAATTTCAGTTCTGGGTTGGTATTTTTTACTTTCCTGCTTTATAATTCCCTCTCTCTCTCTCTCTACCTCTCCCCCTCTTCTCTCCCTCTCCTGATTCTCTCTCCCCCTTACTCCTCGATGCTCTCTCTTAGCTTTTTCTTCTCCTCTCTCTATAAATTGAGAAGAAAAAATCTAAATGTTATTTTGTTGGCTCCTAAAAATGTCCCCAAAAGAGATAAAAAATCATACGTGGCTACACTGCAATAGAAATAGGTTTCCAAGACTGTTTAAAACCGTCATTAAAAAGAAAGACAGCGGGTCAAAAATCATCATCTATTCGAGCGATGTTAAAATTTCACGGTGGTTTTAGTCTGAGAATAACCGCCATGAAAACACTGACATTTAACGATGATTTTAGTGATAAAACGCTACTAAAAGTCCAAATTTAACTACGGTTATATATATTTTAACATCGTTAAATGTTTTATGAAAATTTTAAACTTTTACAACGATTCTTGAAATAACTGCCATTAAATATCATATTTAACGAGACTGTATTTATAACCGCCGTGATGTGTCTGTGAAAATTTTAATCTTTAACGGCGGTTCTATAAATAATCATCGTGAAAGATTATATTTTACGATGATTATATTTAGAACCATTGTGATATGTCGAATTTTTTAAAAAATTAAAACGTTTTATCCCAGATCATGATAGATTTCCCTGTAAGGTTGACGTCTGAATTTGGCTTACACCAGATATAAAATCAGAGAAACAAATCACAGAAACAAACAATAGATACAAAATCACAGAAACAAATTACAGATACAAGATCTAGAACTCCTGTAAGTTTAACTTTTGTGTTAGATGAACAACTTGTCCTTGAGAAAACAAATTACAGATACAAAACTGCAATGATAAATTACAAATTCTAATTCTTGAAAATTTGCTCCCTATAAATTAAGAAAATTTCTGAGGAGTACATCACTTCGTGTGAGCAGTGGCTCACATCAATATTTTTTTAGATCTCTTACTATCTCTATACTCAAACTTCTCACAGTTCTCAGTGAGAGCTCTTGAATTCATGATCATTGGAGGGTTTATCACATGTAAGATTTAGTATGTACAAATAAAATCATAACGTTGATTATAGTCTACTCTCTTACATCAATCATATAAGAACCTAAAATTATCAGAAATTACCAATTATTATCAAATATAAAATCTTTGCTATTTTATTCCTAAAAATGAATATATATTAATGGCTCACTTAATATACCCATCGATACTCTCATTTAACTCCACATTAAATTCTTATATTCTGATTTCTCATTAAAATAAGGTGACTCATGCGAGTGAGGCCTCAAGCTCTCTTCTTTGAGGCATCTTGACTGGCCTGTGATGGATATATACATTCCTGTTAAGGAACATACACAAAAAAAGTTAAAGCCTTATCAATAATATATGAAAGAAAGAAACAATAAATATCATAAATAAATAATAAATATAACATACAAATAGATTAACATTTATTCTTTCTGATTTTTTAGCAACTTTTATCAACTAATATTCCTTCAAAATTATCATCTCGTATGTAAAACTCATTGTCATCGACATTATCGCTTCCACCATCATCATCATCAATATTATCCCCTCTTGTTAATCCTAAAGAAAAAGAGGGAACCTTACAATATTATACCCCATATCGTTCTCATCATCATAATTAGTTGTAATTTTTGGCTTCATCGAGAGAACAATGAACCACTTTTTATCAGCAAGATCTGTGATGTAAAATACATATTTCGCTTATGATGCCAATATGAATATGTCCTCTTAGTGATCCTCTTTGTTAATATTCGCTCGAATGAATCCTAACTCGTCAACCTTGATGTCTTTATAATTCTCCACTCACTTACACCGGAACACACGAACACGAAACATAGTGTAATTAACTTTCATTTGTTCTCGATCACCTCATAATATGACATATTTGCAAATACTGGTTTGTTGACTTTGGCCCTGATAATATGCATTGCTTGAGCCATTAAGGCCACCCTACTGTTTAGTACAGTACACATGTCATTATGTACTTTGTGTAACAACAATAACCATTTGTAGGATACCCACGGTAAGACATGACATCCATGCGAGGATATTATACTGGAGATTCCTTGCATCATCACAAAATTGAAAACTTTGAATCAAACATTTGTCATTGCGGAGAATCATCCGAAAAACATATTATCACCAGTCTTCTCGTCTGAATGTCATATCAAACTCTTCACATGTTCTTGTTGGCCAAGAGGCCTTTTCACCTTAGTTTTGATGATGACTAACTTATGAAGGTTAGTTTACTAATGATCTTGTGCTTAAGAAGTTTCAGATATTGATCAAGATCTTAGTAAGTGTTTAGCTTCAACAAAGGATTTAAAGCCAGCTTTGAAGCTAACACGCGTGGATTCAAGAGCTCGAGCGTCAAGATCTTATCTAGCACTCAGATGAAGTCAAACTCTATGGATCATATTTGGATTGAGTCGGCTTGGAGAAGGAGTTTTACAAGAAGACCTTGGTTTGTTTAGTTTATAATTTAGATGTTATAAAGATACATAGTTTTGATATGCTCAAGTTCACACATACAAGTTAAAAGTTTTTTTGGTTTCGGTTTAACCGTTTCGGATTTTCAAGAATATATCTTTTAGTTTCATTAATAGATTTCATCTAAAGTAGTTTACATGATTTATATGTATAGTGGATTCATCCATATACATTTTTTGGTTCATAATGTTTAAAAACTTGCTTTGATGTTTATCCAGTTCATGATTTCAAGTTATGTTTTTAACAAAACATAGTTTTGGATTTAATGGCAAAAACATAGATATATCTTTTATATGTGTATTGACTTCTATCCATACATACTATGCTTCAAAATGAGTTTAAATATCATATTTTTGTATTTATACAAGTTTTGGAGAAAACGGATTTTCATTTCAAAATCCAAGTTTTGGAAAATACCGCTTTTCCCTTAAAGTTAAATTTTCATATCGCACAATAGTTCAAATTGTTTGAAATATGTGTCGAATTTTAGTCACACGTATTTTTTCTTCAAATATTTATAAGAATTTATGTTTATGGATTTTATGGGATTTTATAGGTATTAAAAGACCAAGTTTTCAAACCCTATAACCCTAGTTTTTGGGCTGCTAATAGTCGACCGACCAGTCGACCGAAGCCTGGCTCGGTCGACCGACGTGCACACAAGTGCACAGGCTTTAGCGATCGACCAGATGGTCGACCGTTCCAGAGAGTCTACTCTCTAGAAATGGATCGGGTCGACCGTTTGGTCGATCGACCAGAGAGTTCGCTCTCTGGTTCTGGCCTCGGTCGACCGAGCGGTCGACCGACAAGAAAATTGCCTTGGGGCGTTTGACTGGGGTTGACTGACAACCCCAATGTTAAAAAATCTGACTGTTGGCCGGTCGATCAGGCGGTCGACCGATAGGCCATTCTGGACCTGTTTGGACCCCCAACAGCTATATTTTGAGAATCGTATAAATATGGGTTCCCTTGGCTTGTTTCTTCTTAGATTTTCAAGAGCAATTTTTCCCATCTTCTTAAGTGTTTTCTGCAAGTTTTAAATAGAAGTTTTTGTGTCAAAAATTCTCTTATCTTTATTTGTTTTCAAAGTTTTGGAAAATCAAAGAAAATCAAGTCTTTGTAAATACTATTTTTTTCTTCATTTTATATATCCATCAAAAAGTTTTTCCCAAGTATTTTCTTTATTGTTTTATTTTCAAATACTTTGATTTCTCACATATTTGAGCCAATCAATTCTAATCATATCTTTAGGATCTTGTTTTTGTGAGAATATTATTTGTGATCTTTGAGATTATCAAGAGAGAGTTTATGATCTTTGTGGTCACCAAGTGCATTTTTCTTTGCTTTGTGCTTGGCTTAGTGCCCACCTCTTGTGTGGAGGTTTATATATTGAGAGAGAAGTTGTGTACTCCCAGTATAGAGATGTAATTCCTCGGTGGTGATCCCTTTGTGGAAGGTCCTATGTGGACGTAGTGGAAATTCTTCTGTGTGAAGGCAGAGACGTAGAGCAGCGGCTCGAACCTCGAAACATATCTTAGTGTTTGCATTTGATCCACTATCTCTCAACTCTATCTCTCTTATATCTTGCATTGTTATTACTTGTTCATATTCATTTACATGCTAGATATTGTTTATGTGTGCTCACACTTGTATTGAACCAAGAGAGCTTCTTATAGCACCTCAACTTTTAATTTAGAGAAATCTAGAGGAGTAGCTTTAGAGCCCTTCAAGGGGAATTCGGGCTCACTCTTGATTACACATAGAGTATTTGCAATTAAGTTTTTTTAATTCCGCATTTTTTGTCCTAGATTAGCTAGTACACTTATTCACCCCCTCTATGTGTATTTCAATTGGTATCAGAGCCTATGCTCCTGATATTCGGTTTAACCACCTGGAGTGAGATCATTGGATAGCTAATCTAGTATTGCTTTGCACACATATATTTTATACACTCATAGATTTTCTTGCTCCACCCATGTATGATGTTTCTAGCATCAATATGTGAAAGTTTAAGATGAGTGCTTACCTCAAAGCCCTAAAATTGCATGTTTACCTTGAGACTACCAAGAAATCTTATCTTGATAATGACAAGCATATAGAGACTAATGCACAAGCCTTAGAGGCACTTAGGCATACACTTAGTAAAGAACAATTTTTTATGGTTTCTCATTATGATTCCACTTTTGCAGTGTGAAACACATTGACCTCTCCCGAACTACAAATATGTGGAGAAGGAACCCACGGTGGATGAGTCCGACGAAGCTTGCTATATGGTTCAAGGGAATGACTCCCTTGAGATATATTCGGATACTCATCTAGATGAAAGTGCTAGCTCTTCTAATGATGATCATGATAGTATGAATGCCCATGCCTTAAATGAAGAGATTTCTCTATTTTGTGAAAACTTGTTAAATAAATTTAAACTTTTGAAAAAGAAAAGTTTTAAATTAAAAGAAGAAAATAAAACTTTATTTTCTAAACTTGATATGATTTTGCAAGAGAAAGTTGTGGTTTCAAATGAAAGAGACTCATTGAAATCTCAATTTGACCTTGCCTTGAAAGAGAATGAATTTTGAAAAAATAAAAATGATTTTAATATTGTTTTGAAGAAAATGAGATTTTGTCTTCAAAACTTGAATTTGTTTTAAAAGAAAATGATTCTTTGAAAATAAAATTGCTTTGATTTCTAAAGAATTAGATTTGGTTTTAAAAGAAGAAGTTTCTTTTAAAAATGCTTTTGATTCTCATGTTTGTCATACACCTATTGCTTCATCTTTTAGTGATAAACATGTTGCATACTCCACTTCTTCTTCAATCATTAAAAATGATACATGTATATTGAAGAATAAAGTAAATTGTTTGGGCTCAACTTTGAGCCAATGTGCCATGAACCATACACAATTGGAATCCATGTTTCATAAGAAACATGCTTCACATATTCATGCACACAAACCATGGCATACACATACTCATCATGCTCACACACAAGATTTTATGTATGCTCATGTGTACACTTGTACACATTGTGGATATACGGGCCACCTTGTAAAATTTTATTATGATAAAATATATAATTCAAATTTTGCAAATAAATTTGTACGGGTTAGGAAAGATGCTAACCCCCATGGACCCAAAAAGATATGGGTACCAAAATCCATCCCTATTTTATTTGGTATAGGTATGGGCTCTCACTTGACGTGAGGGCATTGGTGCCTTGATGGTGGATGCGATCCGAGCCTAAAAATCATATTTTTGGATGTATCACTTTCAAATGATATTTAGGTGGAAAGAACCACAATGGTTTTGGAGATCTAGAGACTAGTTCATATGGTTTGATAACTATCTCTAAACTCCCATTTTTGTTTATTCATTAATATTGATATTTTAGCATTATTGGTTTTCATGCTCATTATGTTTATTTGCAATGCCTATCATACTTGTGATATATATAGATAGTCTTTAAGATACACCCATATTTATATGGATTGATAATTTTGTGTTCTCACTAGAGTTTAGCTATTGTGTATATCCTAGTTCTAATAGCACGTGCATTTACCCTAATGATTATGTTTATTTATGTTTTGTGCTTCATGTTTTTGATTACTTGTTTAGATGTATTTTTTATTAAAACTCATATTTATGCTTGTCAACTAGTGAGTCACATCTGATTATTATGTGTTTATACTTTATTGCTTATTAGGTGTACTTGTATAACCTTGTTTTGATGAGTCTTGTATCTTAACTTGTTTTTTCTATTTTTGTACGTGTTTTCCATAAATATGTGTTTAGCCTCATGTGTTTAGTCTCATGTATATGTCAATTTTGTATATAACTAATAGATATACATGTATATTCTAGAGTTATTTGCTTTCATGTAAAATTATTTTATGGACTCGTTTATATTTGGGATATGTATGTATACTTTTAGTTTCGACAAAATATACATATACCTTGAAATTTGTTTAGTTTTTGATAAAAACCAAAATTTTCATTGGTTCATGTTTATTAAAAGGATTTTCATTGATTGAGCTTCATTGTCTTATCTCTATGATTTTGTTGATTACATGATTTTTATACACTCTATATCTTGTTTACTCATAATTTTTGTTTCATTAGAATATATATATATGCTTTATTGCTTTTTGAGTGTCAATTCTCTTGTACTTTTCATATTTCGTGGATACATTTATGTTTTATTCCTTACTTGAAGGACTTCATACTAGCTTTCAAAATTATCATAAAACTAGTTTCGTAATTCTTCAATTTGGTAGAGCTTTCAAATATGTTAAAATATTTTCAAATCATATTTTTAAAAATCCCTACCCACCAAAGGGCGGTTGGATGGGCAACCATATATTGTATACCCTTATTTAATACCTTTCAAACATGTGCGTGATAGGGTGGTAGGTATGAGTTATACATAATTTTCAATGAAAATTCATTTTATATACTCATATTTTTTTATATATATGCATGGATCATATCTAAATCAACATTATATTGCTCTGATACATACATATAGATATTTTCTTCTGCTTTAAACATATATGCCATACATTTTTAGTGCAAATTATTTCTTGCTAAGCTTGATTTAGTTCTTAATGTCAATGATTTTTCAATTGGTATCATATACAAGCTTATGCATTATGTTTATTGGTATTTCATAAAGGGGGAGAAAAATTCTTATTTTATCTTTCAATTGGTTTTATTTTCATTTGGTATCTTACTCCCACTCTTTATGATAAAAAATATTTTATTTTGATATATGCTAACATTTTCAATATTGGTATCAATAATCTTAAATTGGTATTATTCTCAATTTGGTATCTTTATTATAAAATAGTTTTAGTGTTTACCTAAAAAAAATTGGTTTTTACTTTCAATTGATATCATGTCCTTCTATTGGTATCAATTCATAAAAAGAATATTTAATTTTCAACTGATAAAAAAAGGATTGTTTTTTCAATTGGTTCTTTCAATTGATTATTTTTATTGGTATCAAATTTTAGTTTTAAATTATGATTATTGGTTTTATTTGTTTGTCTTCACCCCTTTATTGATGAGTGACAAAAAGGGGGAGAAGGATTTGTGATTATATATGCATGTTTTATTAAGTGCTTATGCATGTGTGTATGTGTGTGTGTATATATATTGTTTTAATTGGTATTTATGAGCTACATTGCATATCTTTATGTGTTTATTGATTATGCATAAGTTAAGGGAGAGTTTCTATGAAGCTTATTCTTAATCTATGCATATATAACATTATAAGTTTTGTTATCAAAAAGGGGGAGATTGTTGGCCCAGAGGCCTTTTCACCTTAGTTTTGATAATGACTAACTTATGAATGTTAGTTTACTAATGATCTTGTGTTTAAGAAGTTTCAGATATTGATCAAGATCTTAGTAGGAGTTTAGCTTCAACAAAGGATTTAAAGCCAGTTTTGGAGCTACCACATGTGGATTCAAGGGCTCGAGCGTCAAGATCGCATCTAGCACTCGGATGGAGTCAAGCTCTATAGATCGTGTTTGGATCGAGTTGGCTTGGAGAAGGAGTTCTACAAGAAGACTTTGATTTGTTTAGTTTATAGTTTAAATCTTATGTAAAAATACTTAGTTTTGATATGCTCAAGTTCAAACACAAGTTAAAAGTTTTTTGGTTTCGGTTTAACCATTTTAGATAATCAAGAATATATCTTTTGGTTTCATGAATAGATTTCATCTAAAGTAGTTTACATGGTTTATATGTGTAGTGGATTCATCCATATCATTGTTTGGTTCATAATGTTTAGAAACTTTACTTTGATGCATATCTAGTTCATGTTTTCAAGTTTTGTTATTAACAAAACTTAGTTTTGGATTTAATATCAAAAATATGGATATATCTTTTATATGTGTATTGGATTCTATCCATATACACTATGCTTCAAAATGAGTTTAAATATCATGTATTTGTATTTAAACAAGGTTTGGAGAAAACGGATTTTCATTTCAAAATTCAAGTTTTGGAAAATATCATTTTTGGTTTAAAGCTAAATTTTCATATCACAAAAATAGTTCAAATTGTTTGAAATATGTGTTGAATTTTAATCACACATATTTGTTCTTCAAATATTTATAAGAACTTATTTTTGTAGATTTTATGTAATTTTATGAGATTTTATAGGTATATAAAGACCAAGTTTTCAAACCTATAACCCTGATTTTTGGGATGCTGATCGGCAAAAAGCAAGTATATGAAAAGATTGTGGGTCGATGTTACTGCTTCTGCGATTCTTCCGTAGTAGCGAAGTGGCTATACGGGTCGTATCCACAAGGAGGGAGAGCGATGAAAACTTGATGCGGCTTCTTTGTTCAAGAAAAGTGCAAGTTCTTTGTTTCAAAATAAAGAATTGAAAAATGAAAACAAGTTGATTTTAAAAATTGTTTTAAAATGATTTGGTGGTTGTAAAAGTGATTTTTCTAGATGGTAAAAGTGAATGGCTAATTTTCTACTAATTGCTCCCACTAATCCCTAACTTCTTGAAGATGTAGCCTCATGATGGATCATAGGCAAGCATAACCCTTATGCATAGGAACTATTCACGTGAAAATCAAGTAACAGTTCTTCCTATAACTTAGCTTAACACGACAAAAACTTAGACATTCCCTTATCAAAATTCAATAAAAGGCGAGAACAAGGGAAGACACAAGTGCACTAATGGTATCGGCAAAGTTAAAAGAAAAATCTCTAACTTACAACAACAAGTAAAGTACACAACTCATAGATTATCAAAAACCATTAGGTAAGAAATATAAGCAAGTAATACTTGTTGGTAAGTTAGAGTTAAAACCCTCATCTTAAGATGCCATAACTCTCGTTTGCACAAGGCTTAGTTAACACTATTGACTCATTTAGGTTTATCAAGTAAGTTGTTAGAGATTAGTGGGTGAGTAGTTAGTTAGCCATGCTATGGAAGAGTTAGTTAGACATGGTAGTAAAAGAAACAACAAAAGAAAAGGGGTAAAGAGAAAGGGAGTTACACTATAAGAAAGCAAAAGAAAAGAAGTGAAGAGGAAGGAAGTTACACTGCAACAAGGAAGTAAAAGCAAATGGTAAAGACAAGTAAATGGAAAGAAGAAAGAGAAGTAGTTACTTGTATTAGCTTGTCACCTTCAAATACAACCTTTACACACTCTATCTCTTTCACTCTAATGGCTAAAACTAAAACTAGAAGAGGAAAGAAACTAAAACAACTATAATCCTAAAAAGAAGATTACAACAATGCTCTAACTCTAGATATCTTCTTTCTTCAGACCCCAGGGGGTATTTATAGGCACCAGGGGAAATGGGGGCAGGGGGTGACCCGTGGCCCGAAGCGCAGACGCGCGCGCACCCAAAGGGCCGCGAAAACTGGCTTCGCGCAGCGCGTCGCCCAGTTTGTCCCCTGTCAGGTTGGTCTGCTGGTTTGCTAATATGATGTTGTGGACTGACAAAATCGCCTCCCTAAAGTCAATGGCTACTTAGTAGGCCTTTAATCACCCATTAAATGGTGATTAAGGTCTTCTTCTTCATTTGCACACCATGGACTTAGGATCAAGCAAGTAAAACTTTATTAGCAGAATTTTATACCAAATAAATATGAGAATGTGATGAAAATTATGCAAAATTAGAGACTAATCACACCCCCACACTTATCTTTTTGCTCGTCCCGAGCAAAACAAAAATAATAAAATTATTACACCATTTTGGCAGGTGACGCGATTGCACTGAGCATGTGCAACAAGCCTTTAAACCTCTAGGTTTCCCCTAGAGGAGGAGTGTTGTCTCCTGAGGGTTTTCAGCGGATTGCACCCACAAAATCCAGTAAGTAAAGAAAAGTAGTTAGTTGTTAGCAAAAATTCTGTCATGAAAAAGAACTTTCAATCATCTAAGTAAAAATTACCGAATGATGTAAGAATTAGGTTTAACCCTCATAAGTCCTCCTATACTTTAGCCTTCATAAAGAAGAAATTATGGTTTTTCTTTAAATTTAGAAAGGATCTTGTATTTCTACCTCATTCTGTTATTTTGCTTTAGATAGATATGCATAATGTGTAAGTGTGATGTGCTTAGGATTTTTCAACTCAATTTTGAATATCATTTAATTTTATTAATATATATATTTATTATTCTTGGTTTCATTAGGCTTTCTACTTCACTTGTGTAACACATCAAACCGATGACTCCCAAACCAGATGGTTTTAGGGCACCAGGTGGAAAAACACCCTTCAGGTCAAATATGCAAGTAGAGTAGGCCACGAAATCAAGATTTACTTATTTATATAGATATATTTTTCTCTCTTTTTTTTTGGCGTGAGTAATCATGCTTCTTGAGGCACAATTATCCAGCATTTTTTTCAGAGTTGTGTCTCTAAATCCCAAGCATGTGTGTGTAGTTTATGCATATTCTACTAAGGCTAAATAAAAGGTATGAGTTATTTTCCTTATCCCTCCTAACTTTTTAGTCAAACCAATCTTTCTTGTTTATTTAGGTAAAAATAAAGATTCATTAATAAGATTCCCTTAATTCCTACAATCTTTTGGTATTTTTATAAAGAGTATGAAATTTCTTTTCAATCTGGAGATTTTTTTTTGAAAGAAGAAAAAGAATAAAAGAAAAAGAAAAAGTGTTAGCACCCCCCCACACCTATCTAATGCATTGTCCTCAATGAATGTATAGGTAAATGCGAATGCAATAAATAGGGTGAAGAAATGATGTCACTGTCTTTGTGGACTCGGGCCGGCCAAGTGCGAATAGGCTAAAGAAATGTCAAAAAATGTAGAAGGGGTAAGCATATAAACAAATATATATATATATATATATATATATATATATATATATATATATATTATATATAATATATATATAGTTGTTGTGGCTAGGTGTAGGACAGGGCAAAAAGAGTCAGCACACTATCATCCAGAGTCATAGGCTCAGTGGTCAAGAAGGGCTTCAGTCTTTGCCCATTCACTTTGAATTTTGCGTTGTTCTTAGGATCTACAATAATCACAGCACCGTGTGAAAAAACAGTGCGCACGATGAACGGTCCAGACCAACGAGTCTTCAGCTTCCCCGCAAAAATATGAAGCCTAGAGTTATACAGCAGAACCTTGTCTCCCGGGGCAATGTTTTTCTGGGTTAGGAGCTGGTCATGAAAAATTTAGTCCTGCTTTTGGTGATCCGAGCATTCTCATAGGCTTCATTCCGTATCTCCTTTAATTCTGAAATCTGTAGTCTCCTTAACTCACCGGCCGTGGTCAGATCAAAATTGAGTTGCTTAATGGCCCATAGGGCACGGTGTTCTAATTCGACTGGCAGATGACAGGCTTTACCAAATACGATTCTATACGTAGACATCCCCATAACTGTCTTAAAAGCAGTGCGATAAGCCCACAATGCATCATTGAGTTTGACCGACCAATCCTTTCGGTTTTGTCCAACAGTCTTTTCTAGAATGAGCTTGATCTGTCGATTGGTGACTTCGACCTGCCCATTTGTCTGGGGATGATACGGAGTAGACAACTTGTGATTGATGGAATATCTCTGCATCAGAGCTTCAAAAATTCTGTTGCAGAAATGCGATCCATTATCACTAATTATCGCTCTAGGGGTGCCAAATTGGGAGAAGATGTTCTCTTTGAGAATTTGACAACCACTTTGTTGTCATTGGTCTTAGTTGGCATACCTTCAACCCATTTAGGACATAATATACAGCAACCAAAATGAACTGGTTACCGAAGGAATTAGGGAATGGCCCCATAAAGTCGATACCCCAAACATCAAAAATTTCAACTTCCAGGATTGGGTTCAGGGGCATCATGTCTCTTCTTAAAATTTTCCCAATTTTCTGACAATTTGCGCATGACTTGCAAAAATGGTATGAGTCTTTGAAGAAAGTGGGCCAGTAAAACTCACTTTGTAGAACCTTCTCTGCAGTCTTGCGGGGACCGAAGTGTCCTCCGCATGCAAGGTCATGGCAAAAGCTGAGCACACTCCTCTGTTCCTTCTCTGGTACACATCATCTAATAATTTAGTCGGGACAATACTTAAAAAGACACGGTTCTTCCCAGAAGAAGTACCGTACTTGGGCAAAGAAGCGGTATTGGTCTTGCTTTGTCCAGTCAGCGGGTAACTGTCCAGTGGCCAGGTAATTAACAATGTCCGCATACCAGGGTTCCTTGAGAATGGCCAGGATATGCTCGTCTGGGAAATCCTCGTTGATCGGCGCTTGTATGATCGGTGCATTCGGAATTCGTGAGAGATGATCAACGACCACATTTTCTATACCTCGTTTATCCCAGATTTTCAAGTCAAATTCTTGAAACAAAAGGATCCACCGAATCAATCGGGCTTTTGCTTCCTTCTTGGTCATGATGTATTTCAGAGCCTAGTGATCCGTAAAAGTCACCGTCTTCGAACCTAACAAGTAGGGCCGGAACTTCTCTAACGCAAAGACAACGACCAAGAATTCCTTCTCAGTCGTTGTATAGTTCTGTTGGGCGTCATTCAAGGTCCTACTCGAGTAATAAATCATGTGCTGCCTATTGTCGATGCGCTGTCCTAGAACAACGCCAATAGAAAAATCAGAGGCATCGCACATGATTTCGAACGGTTGGGCCCAGTTAGGAGCAGAAATAATAGGCGTAGAAATAAGTTCTTGCTTAAGCTTCCCCCATGACTTAAAACATTCATCGTTAAAATGAAAGGGCACGTCCTTAGCGAGTA
Source organism: Agave tequilana (assembly GCA_038442645.1). Classification (NCBI taxonomy): domain Eukaryota; kingdom Viridiplantae; phylum Streptophyta; class Magnoliopsida; order Asparagales; family Asparagaceae; genus Agave; species Agave tequilana. The sequence goes on from JAVJIF010019721.1 coordinate 51,167, forward strand.
GGTTGGTTAAGGGCCTAGCGATTTTGCTAAAATCCTTAATGAACCGTCGGTAGAACCCAGTATGCCCTACAAAGGATCTAATATCCTTAACGCTTTTGGGTGGTGGAAGCTTAGCAATCATTTCTACTTTAGCCTTGTTCACTTCAATGCCTCTCCTAGAAATCTCATGGCCTAAGACAATCTCCTGTCTCACCATGAAGTGACATTTCTCCCAGTTTAGAGTTAGGTTCTTCTCCTTGCATCTTTGCAGCACTAACTCTAGGTGATGGAGACACTGATCAAATGAATCTTCGTAGATGGAGAAGTCATCCATGAAAATCTCAAGAAAACGTTCTACCATGTCGAAGAAAAGACTAAGCATGCACCGTTGGAATGTTGTGGTAGTATTGCACAATCCAAAGGGCATGCGTCGGTAAGCAAATGTTCCAAATGGGCAGGTGAACGTGGTCTTTTTTTGGTCTTCTGTAGCAATGGGGATTTGATTATATCCCGAGTACCCATCTAGGAAGCAACAGTACTCATGTCCAGCCAATCGTTCTAGCATTTGGTCGATGAAGAGTAACGGGAAGTGGTCTTTACGGGTGGCTGCATTCAACTTTCTATAGTCGATACAGACACGAACCTTGGTAGGTAGTCTTGTCTGCACCAACTCTTTTTGCTCATTTTCAACCACTGTAAAGCCAGCTTTCTTTGGGACCGCATGAACAGGGCTTACCCATTGGCTATCAGAAATGGGATAAATGATCCCATTATCTAATAATTTCAAAATTTTCGCTTTAACTGCCTCTTGTATGAGTGGGTTAAGCCTGCGTTGTGGGTCCCTCTTGGGGGTTGCTTCATTGGTCAAATGAATTCTATGTTGCACTATGACTGGACTTATCCCTTTGATATCCTTCATCGTCCATCTAATGGCTTCCCTATGTCTTTTCAGAATAGACATTAAGTTGTCCTCTTGTTGCCCAGTCAAATGGGATGCTATGATGACTGGCAAGATGTCCTTTTCGCCCAGGTAGGCGTACTTAAGGTGTTCAGGTAAGGCTTTTAGCTCTAGGGAAGGTGTTTCTTCATTGGAGGCAATCTCCGGGCTTTCAATCCTATGATGAGGTACACTTGGGCTTGACGCC
>JAVJIF010019722.1:0-71466 GCA_038442645.1 Agave tequilana
GAGCAGAGCACCTCAATTGCTTTTGCTACTCTAATTTCTCTTGTACTCTTGCATTATTGCAAATTAGTTTAGGTTTTCATTCCAGATTTGAGTGAGGAAGAGAGAGTACTGTTGTATTGGAAGGTGACAATCAATGCAAGATTCTTCTTCTTCCGCATTTCTCTTTCTTGCAGTCTTCTACTTGTGCTTTTAATTCATGTCTCTAACAATCTCTAACACCTCTAACAAGCTTTTCATTCCATGTTTTACATTCATGTCTTTCTTCTTGCATGGCTAACTAACTACTAATCCACTAACCTAACTACTTGATTGATAACCCACATGAATCAAATAGCATGCTAATTAGTCTTGTGCAAGTAGAGTTATGGATGGCTAACGTTTCCTTCTATGTTTCAGGTTACAAGTGCTGGAAGCAAGAAAATAGCAGTTGCATTGACATATAAGTGGTCTTGGGCCTCTATTTTAGAAAGTAGAGACCAAGTACCCTCAAACTTGTCGCATTTCCGCGGCAAGGTTGAGTGCACTATTGAACTTTTTTTGCAGGTTGCTTGCTTTGTAAAATTAGCTCTCTACAATTATTATTTTCCTTTGTATGCCACACCCTTATTACTGCTAATAAACAACAATCAAAGCAATTGAAAATTAAAAATAGGTTTAGACATTTGCATCTTAGGGTACGTGTCTTTACGATTTATTTACTTTACTGTTGAAGAGTGCTGGAGTAAGGTACGTGAGCATAGCATATAGAATATGACTCACTCTTTGGTTGATTTATTCGCTTTGAGTGAATCTTATTTGATATATTTTGTACACTTACACAAATCAATTCTAAGGGCATCACCCAAATAAATAAGATAAGGTGAGGATTTCATCACCTTTTCTTAGCCCAAAAATAACTTCCAAGCACTCACAATCCCAAGCTTAATTTAAAAATTGATAGAAGTTGGCTCCTAGGGACATTCGGACTCATTAGGAGATTAACCAAGGATGGAATTTGTTTTCAATCTTACTCCTGTGAAATCAGTATTTAAAGTTGGAGATTAAGAGGTTAAGCGTCGAAGATATCGTGGTTTGGCATAATTAAGGCTCGTTGTTTACACACAGATACCTCCCACCGTATTTGCCCCTACCTGACTGATTAGCTTGTGGTCAGATTCATGCAACAACCTCCTTGAAAAATCGCCCAGTTAGGAGTCATCTAGGTCGAGGCATCCTAGATTAGACTTGGAGATTATTTCCTTTTTTCTTGTTTGTTTTTTTTTTTTTACGTTTGTTTGTTGGGTGAACATTGTTTGTGTTGTGCATGCAAGAGTGGTGATTGAGTTTTTACCTGCACACAAGATATAGAATTTTAGTTTTAAGAATAGGATGTGCAAGGTGCTCAATACTACCGCTATAGCAAGTGACTATGCGGGTCGTGATCCACAGGGAGGGACTAGCGATGGAAGCTTGTTTAGTAAGTTCTCTAAAGTGTTTGAATTAATAGTTGTTAAAGTTAGGTTAGAAAGAAAGTGGTAGATTAAGAAGATGGAGAAATTGAAGTGATATTTACAATGAAATTGAAGAAGTGTGAAAAAGATTGGAATTTGGTGATTTGCACTAAAAATAAAAGAAAGAAAACTAAAAACTAAAAAAAACATACTTACCTCTTCGGCCTGTTTACTTTTAATCCGTTACAACGAATTACCTTATCTTTGAAGGCATTCAAGCATGGCGTATAGGATTTTCCACCTTCTCGATCTACACTACGAAAACAAAAGACAAACTATACTAGCAAGAGAAGGTTTGTTCATCACCATAGGCCATCAAGGGCACTTTAACGGCTAAGCAGTCTCGAAGCTATCAGATTCTCTTGGATTGCAAGACATCAGAGGGAAACAAAAACAAAACAAGAATAGAAGAACAAAAATAAACTTTGAGTTGATTCAATTAACAATGGAAGAAAAGATTACTTACACCGATGTCACCTCAGTACAAGCTTGATCTCCTTCCTCCATGAAAGTATCCTCTCCTCTCAGTTACAAATATTACATAAAAGAAAACTAAAAAAAAACCTAAGTTACAATCTACAAGTTAGCCTAAGAAAAACCCTAGATTTGTTTATGTACTCGACTGTACTCTGTACCGCCCTTCTCTGTTGCTCTGCAGGGGTATTTATAGGAGCTGGAAGAAGTAGAGTCCCGGTACGACTCTTCCACAAAAGCTTATCGCCAGACTCGTCCATAGTGCAGCGAAAACGCGGCTATGGCCGCGTTTTCGCGGCCACAGTGTGGTCTCTGGCCACGCGCTTTCGTACGTGGCCTCCTTTGGTCCGTCCATCTGGGTATATTCTTCTGGAAGTTGTATTCCGACTCTTTATTTTGAAAATTCGGGATAACTTAGGAAGCAAGTTACCCTAAATCTAAATCTTTCAAATCTTTTAAAATGATTTTGTTATCTTTGCACTCTCCTCCTTTTATCTTTATCCTTGTCCTGCAAGTAATTAGGATTGAGTAGAAGTCTATCCCTTTCCTCTTCTTTTAATAATTGCAACTTTTGCACATGGTAATTGTAACTTTGGCACTTGGGATTGCACATGGGCTTTTTGGGGCTTCTGGGCTTCATTTAGGCTTTATTCTTTATTTAATTAATTACTCAAGGCCTGCACACATTAATAATAAAACATTAGTAATAGTGCATAATGTAGGAATAAATATGGAAATATGATAGTAAATGTAGTGATAAATATGCACTTTTTACTACCTATCACACCCCCACACTTATCTTTTTGCTCGTCCTCGAGTAAAAATCAAAAGAAAGAGGAAAAGAAAAGAAAAATTAATCTATCCTAACTCACTTTCGTAGGAATCACGGTTGCACTTAGCATGTGCAACAAGCCGTTAAACCTCTAGGTTACCCTAGAGGACGAGTGTTGTCTCGTGAGGGTTTTCAGCGGATTACACCCACATAATCCATAAAAAGAAAAATATTTGAAATATGTTTGAAGAGACTAAGTAATCTATAAGTTTTTAGGATTATCATTTTATTCATTCTTAAACTTAGTCTTTATATAGTAAATTGTTATCCATTTTAGGTAAGAATCAAAATTGAATTTTTGTATAGTCTCTTTCGTTACCCTAAGTCATATGCATCCTTATGAATCTTTACTAGGAATTCTTTAACTTGGACTCTCATGCCTCTTTATTATTATTTTCTTCTTCTTTTTTTTAATATGTATAACTCATCTAGTTTTCTTTCGTGTAAGCATCAAGGCTTCATGAGGCCCTCATACCTAACTAATTGACTATTAGATGTGTTAGTACATATATAATTAATTTTTCTTAGTTTCCTTAGGCTTTCTAATCCACCCATGTAGCGAACTTAAAGTCGGTGGCTCCCAAACCGGTAGGTTTTAGGGCACCAGGTGAGAAAACACCCCACGGACTAAAGGATTCGAGTGAACTAGGCCACAAAACTAAGGACTTTATTTATAAAATCACCTTTAGGCGTGATACTAATGCTTCTTGAGGCACATGTATCCAGCTTAATTAGTGAATTTCTTTTTTTACTATTTTTTTTCTTTTAAATTTTTTTTTAGTATTATTTTTTATAGAGCACAAGAGTCTTTATTTTAGAATCCTAGATGTGTGAGTGTATTAGGTATGCACATTTCATTAAGGTAAAAGTCAAGAGTAATTACTTATTCAATTTTTCCTCCTATACCTAAAAATTCAACAATTTATTTATTTTGACCAAGTTCTTAGAAATCCTAATCATGAGTTTCCTAATTCTTAAGACTAACTTAGATTTCTTTCAAAAGATAAGTCAAAGTATTGTCCCCCTTTTTTTTCATTTTTTTTTTTAGTATCTACCTATGTTAGTATGTTAGTAAACCCTCCCCTCACTTATCTCATGCATTGTCCTCAATGTATGAGTGAATGCATGTATGCATGAAAAAGAAGAAAGGGAAGGCAGATGTTACCTCAAGGTGGTGGTTCCGATGGTGGTCTAATTGGTCTACGGAATGCGGCCCAATCTACTTTTTGTGGAATTTGGAGAAACTCACCAGAAATCTCTCTTGTATAACCCACTAAAATGATGTCTGTATGAACATTTTTTAAAAATTTCACCCCATCAAATTTTCAAATTTCATAATTATTTTCAGAGTCAATTATGTCAACCGTCTTGTCCCAAAATGGAGTGTGAAAAGATGGAATGATTGACTTGGACTTAAGAAGTACGGAACGAATACCGACTCAGGAAAGTAACTTAAATCAAGTAAGGTTCAGGAGTCGAGCTTGGTTCAAGAAGTGGGTCCAAATCAAAAAGTTGAAACGTAAGTTCACAATCATTTTACCACAATGGAATGTGACTTAATATTGGTGATTCAAGTTCAGGAATGATAGGTGTGGGAATCAAAACTGACTCTAAAATATTACCTAAGTCGGGTAACAAAACAGGAGTCAATATTGATTCGGGAATTTGAACTTGATCACAGATTTGAGAATCTAGGTCACATTTCTTATTGAGTTCAATGTCATAAAAATGAGAACTTGCCAATTTATCCATGAGATTTTCAAAATTACAAAATTGGTCAAGTTCAATATGATCATCTAAAATGGGTGATTCAATTTCATTTGAATTGGCACAGGATCTAATGTTGACTCGGGGAAAAGATTGAAATCAGGTGGAAACACCGGAGTCATTATTGAATCAGGAAGTAAAATTGAATCACTAAGTTGAGGTTCATGATCATATTCATTTTCAAGTTCAATTTCAGGAAAGGAATAACTTGCCAAACTGTTAATGTCATTTTCAAAATTTGGAGTTTGGGCAAGTTCAAATGATTATGCTGAAATAGAATCTTGTTTTCCAAAGCAACGTGACTCTTCGGCTCTAAGAGAATGGTTAGCGACATCAGAAATGGCCGAACGGTGAGAGCGTAAAGTTTGAACCATCATATCTATTTCATGATCACGGGCGATTCTAGCCTGAGTCATGACTTCAAGCATCTTTTCATAGTCGATAGGTTCATCATTTTGTTGTGATAGGACTTGAAAAGATGAAGTGTTGTTGTGACAATCATGATGAAATTGTGAGTCGGTCAGATTCTGTGATTGTTGCATGGACTCACACATCATCATGTCCAAGATTGATGGTGATTGTTGCTTGGGCTCATGCATACTCATCATTTCCAAGATAGATGGTTTTCTATTTTGAACTGGTGGATCTGAGTATGAATCTTGGAAATATTGTGGACAAGGTGGATAAGGAGGACAAGTTGGTTGAAAATTGGACTCGGGGGAGGTGAATCCCATGGACTCTGTGAATAGTTGAAATTGTTATGGAAATTATGGTCATAAGATGGGGGGCATGGGTTATATTCATTCGGATAAGACCACTCCGGCACACTAGGTTGGTTAAAGTTATGATATGCCGGGTTGGTAATTTTCGAAAAAGAGGTTAGTGTGTAATATGAATTATTATTAAAATTGAAAAAATTGTTGTTATAAGCCATATCACACAATAAAACACAAACAAAAAAACAAACAAATAAGCAAACAAAAAGAAAAAAGAAAAAAATTCTAACCTAAGTTAGGGTAGACCTATGACCTAGACGACTCCTAACTGGTTAGACTGTCCACGGGAGGTAGAATGCAGACTTTGACCATAAGCTAATCAGCCAGGTCAGGGCAAGATTGGTGCGAGGTTTTCCATCAAAGACGTTCCTTAATTAAATAACCACCAATCTTCGGGCTTTCGGCCCTCAATCCTCTTCCTAGACACTGATTTGGCAGGAGTCAACTTCCAGCACCGTTCCCCCTTAGGATAATCTCCTAATTGAGTTCGAGATGTCCTTAAGGCCAACGTCTACTCATTTTTAGTTAGGCTTGGGTTAGTGAGTGAGGAGATTGTTTGTGGGCCAAGGAAGGGTGATGAAATCCCCACCTTATCTTATTTATAGGACAAGCCCTTAAGTCAATTTAGTGAACGTGTAAAGCAATAGACCAATATTCACTCAAAAGCAGTAAATCAGCTAAGGGTGCTTCCTAGTCTATATGCAATGCGAACGTACCTTGTCTCCACCACTCTTCAACAGAAATTAAAAAAATTAAATAGATACGTGCCTATATGCAAGAGTCTAATTTTTTTATGTTTTTCAACTAATAGGTTACTGTTAATTAATTAGCAGTGTGCAGGGTGATCACAGAGAAAAGTTAACAGAGCAGTAAACAAATCTTTCAATTTGCAGCAACCTGCAGAAAACAGAGTGAGTAGTGAACTACACAGGCCGCGGAAAAGCGGCTATTGCCGCGCAAACGCGGCTCTGTAGTAGGATCTGCTGCTCTGCCTTCGAGGGCAGAGGCACAGAGTTGCTATATGTCCTTTGCTGCTGTTAGTTTTCCTGTTCTCTGATCCTGCAAACAAAAAGAATAAATAAATCAATAATTAGTTTTTTTTATTTTTAGAGAATACTTACCGTCCCTTCCCGCAACGGCGCCAAAATTTTGATTGAGTTTTTACCTGCACACAAGATATAGAATTTTAGTTTTAAGAATAGGATGTGCAAGGTGCTCAATACTACCGCTATAGCAAGTGGCTATGTGGGTCGTGATCTACAGGGAGGGACTAGCGATGGAAGCTTGTTTAGTAAGTTCTCTAAAGTGTTTGAATTAATAGTTGTTAAAGTCAGGTTAGAAAGAAAGTGGTAGATTAGGAAGATGGAGAAATAGAAGTGATATTTACAATGAAATTGAAGAAGTGTGAAAAAGATTGGGAATTTGGTGACTTGCACTAAAAATAAAAGAAAGAAAACTAAAAACTAAAAAAAACATACTTACCTCTTCGGCCTGTTTACTTTTGATCCGTTGCAACGACTTACCTTGTCTTTGAAGGCATTCAAGCATGGCGTATAGGATCTTCCACCTTCTCGATCTACACTACGAAAACAAAAGACAAACTATACTAGCAAGAGAAGGTTTGTTCATCACCATAGGCCATCAAGGGCACTTTAACGGCTAAGCAGTCTCGAAGCTATCAGATTCTCTTGGATTGCAAGACATCAGAGGGAAACAAAAACAAAACAAGAATAGAAGAACAAAAATAAACTTTGAGTTGATTCAATTAACAATGGAAGAAAAGATTACTTACACCGATGTCACCTCAGTACAAGCTTGATCTCCTTCCTCCATGAAAGTATCCTCTCCTCTCAGTTACAAAAATTACACAAAAGAAAACTTAAAAAAACCTAAGTTACAATCTACAAGTTAGCCTAAGAAAAACCCTAGATTTGTTTCTGTACTCGACTGTACTCTGTACCGCCCTTCTCTGTTGCTCTGCAGGGGTATTTATAGGAGCTGGAAGAAGTAGAGTCCCGGTATGACTCCTCCACAAAAGCTTATCGCCAGACTCGTCCATAGTGCCGCGGAAACGCGGCTATGTCCGCGTTTCCGCGGCCACAGTGTGGTCTCTGGCCGCGCTTTCGCACGTGGCCTCCTCTGGTCCGTCCATCTGGATATATTCTTCTGGAAGTTGTATTCCGACTCTTTATTTTGAAAATTCAAGATAACTTGGGAAGCAAGTTACCCTAAATCCAAATCTTCCAAATCTTTTAAAACAATTTTGTTATCTTTGCACTCTCCTCCTTTTATCTTTATCCTTGTCCTACAAGTAATTAGGATTGAGTAGAAGTCTATCCCTTTCCTCTTCTTTTAATAATTGCAACTTTTGCACATGGTAATTGTAACTTTGGTACTTGGGATTGCACATGGGCTTTTTGGGGCTTCTGGGCTTCATTTAGGCTTTATTCTTTATTTAATTAATTACTCAAGGCATGCACACATTAAATAATAAAACATTAGTAATAGTGCATAATTGTAGAAATAAATATGGAAATATGATAGTAAATGTAGTGATAAATATGCACTTTTTTACTACCTATCAAGTGGTCTAGGGATCATATTTCATCAAGGTTAGTTAGGAGTACTCCACTTGCACCGAAACCAACTCTTGAGTTTATTCCAATCATGGCAAACCATGTGTCGCTTAAGGATAACTTTTATCCAATTAAAATATCACTTCTCTCCTGCTTTCAGTCACCATAACAATTTTAAGCTGAAACCCAATTTATAAACATCCTTCCTAGATTTCATTGCATGGAGTCTGAGAACACATATTTCTTCATCCGAGAGTTTGAAGAAGTATGTTTGATGACGTGGATTCCCCAGCTGGGGAAGACGCCGTAAGATTGAGATTCATTCCCTTTGCTCTTAAGGATACAGCCAAGAAGTGGCTGTATAGCTTACCCGTCAGTTCAGTTTCATCTTGGGATGATTTCGTTAAGATTTTCCTTAAAAAATTCTACCCAATCCATAAGACCACCCTAATCAGGAAAAATATAATGCAGTTTAGATAAGAGGCCAATGAGCCATTCTAGAAATATTATGAGCGGTTTAAGGATCTGTTAGCCATGTGTCCTCACCACAGAATAGAGAAATGACGACAGTGTCAAATTCTCTATGACGAACTAAATTACCAAATCAAAATGCTCCTTGAGACTATGTATCAAAGAGATTTCTTAAAGAAGGATGAGGATCAGGGTTGGGATTTATTTGAAACCTTAGCTGAAAAGACCATTTAGTGAGAGTCTTGTCCTGAAAAGACTAACCCCACAACATTAAAAACTGGTATGCATTCCATTGAGTCTTCCATAGCGGCCGAAGCCAAAATTACACAACTGATGAGAAGACTTGAACTACTAGAGGCTAGGGAACAGAACTTGGTAAACTTGATCAACCCACCTCAAATGCAAATCCGGGTTGTACCTACTGCCATTTCTTGACTCACATTTTTGGAGAGTGTCCTGTATAGTAAACTCAATAGATGCTACCCGATGGTATGAATGCAGCCTTTACCAGACTAAATTTTAACCCCTACTCTAAGACATATAACCTGGGATGGAGGAATCATCCTAACTTTTCATAAAGTCAGTCTGGTCCAGAGTAGTTAAGACAAAACTTTTCCCACCAATTCACTGCTCAGAGTCATCAACCCAATTTGCAACCGAATTACCAACATAATTTTCAGCCCACTTTCCATAACAACATCATCCAGAGAAAAAGATGTCAGATTTGGAAAAAGCTTTAGAAATCTTGTCTAAAACAGAAGCCTCAATAATGAACAGTGACAACAGGCTATAAATAGACTAGAAGTTCAGATAAGTCAATTGACAAACTCTCTAAATGAAAGGCAAAAAGGAACATTACTAAGTCAGCCTTTGCCTAATCCAAAGAACTCTTATCCTATTCATGTAGCCGAGGACATAACACCAAAATAATGCAATACTATTCATATTCTAACAATCGTAAAGCAAGTAGACAACCAGGGTTCCAATGCCCCAGTTTCTAATCTCCCAGTATCCAATCCTCTAATGTTTGCAGAACCCAAGCCTGTTTCAAATGATCCATCTCTATCATCAAGTTCACAACTATCCACCTCAAAGTCTGAAGAAAAAGAGAAATCAGCTGAGCAATCATACAAGTCTATTAACCATTCCCTCATAGGCTAACAAATACCAAGACAAATGCTCAAATGAAAAAGATAAGAGAAAGGTTAAATTAAATTCAAATAAATGTGCCACTTCTTGATTCCATTCAACAAGTGCCATCATACACAATTTTTTTTAAAAGATATGTGCACCAAGAAAAGAAGAACAATATGCCCAAAAAGGTCTTTCTTGCCTCAAATATCAGCAAGTTACTATTCAGTCTCATCCCTGTAAAGTACAAAGACCCCGAATGCCCAATTATTTCATGTATCATAGGACATTCCACCATCAACCGAGCACTACTTGATTTGAGAGAAAGTATCAACTTGCTCCCTTTTTCTGTGTATCAACAGCTCGGGCTGGTCGATCTCCATCAAGTACGGGTTACGATACAATTAGCTGATCGTTCAGTGAAAGTTCCCAAGGAAAAATCATTGATGTCCTTATACGGGTCGGGGAGTTCATCTACCTCGTAGATTTCATTATTTTAGAAACACAACTCGTGCTAAATGCAGAAGCTCAGACCCCAGTCATTTTAGGATGACCTTTCCTAGCAACAATAAATGCTATCATAAATTGTAGGAACGGGTCAATGCGCCTAACTTTTGGAGACATGACTAAGAAGGTAAATATTTTTCACCTGAGAAAATAACCTCAAGATGTGGATGACCAATCATTTTAAGTGAACTTGATTGAAGGGTTAACTAGTGAACATGAGGAAGAGCCAGAATACGAGTCTGAACACGAATTCGATTTGGAGTCGGAAGACTTCAATCCTTGACCAAATAGTTGACTCCGCGGAAGAATGGGTAACGAACGCAACCCGATAAATCCTTTTCAAGAAGAATAACCCTTGACTGATCAAATCTCTTCTTTCGAACTGAAAGCTCTTCCTAGTCACCTCAAGGACAAGTACTTGGATGAAAAGGAAGCTTTCCCAGTAATCATGCTTCCCATTTAACGAAAAAAACAAGAAGAAGATCTTCTTGGTATGTTAAGAGAAAATAGGGAAGCCATTGGTTGGACCATGGCCGACATCAAGGGGATCAGCCCATCAATTGTTCAACACCGCATTCATCTGATAAAAGAGAAAAAACCCAAACGTGGCCCACAGCTTAGACTCAACCCCATTATGCAAGAGGTTGTCCGTGTAGAAATCCTTAAACTGCTAGACAATGGGATATTTATCCCATATTTGATAGACAATGGGTAAGTCCAGTCTACACTATGCCCAGAAAGCTGGCTTTACTACGATAGAAAATGACAAAAAAGAATTAGTGCAAACTCGTCTTCCAATGAAAGATTCGAGTTTGCATTGATTATCACAAGCTGAACTCTGCCAAGAAAGTACACCTAGGGGGTGAATAGGTGTATGGCTAATCTAATGACAAATGATGTGGAACTAATAACTAATTGCAACACACTTAGTGTAACCAAGAGTGTAGCCGAATTTCTGGTGAAGGGCTCTGGACTATCTCCTCTATATTCCTCTAAATAAGAGTTGAGGTGCCATGTAAAGCTCTCTTGGTTCAACACAAGTATGACACACAATGATATGAACAATATGAAATAATGCAAGGTAAATAAAAGAGAGTTAAGAGATAGTGGATCAATCGCAGACACCGAGATATGTTTCGAGGTTCGAGATATGTTTCGAGATTCGAGCCACTGCTCTACGTCTCCGCCTTCACACAAAAGGATTTCCAGTATATCGTCCACACAGGACTTCCCACACAGGAACCTTCACTGAGGATTTGAGTAATACAACTTTGGAGTACACAACTCCTCTCTCCACCAAACACAACCTCTACTCAAGAGGCAAGACACACCTCTACACTTAGAGGGATAGGCACTTAGCCAAACAACAACCACCTCTCACAAGAGGGATAAGGCTCAAAGCCAACACTCCAACAGTCACCTCTTCACTAAGAGGGATACCAACACAACCAAACACAACCACCACAATCACCTCTACACAAGAGGGATACCCACAAATAAAAGAAGGTTACAACTCTTGGTGGTCTCAACAAACCACAAACCAATTTTCCTCACAAAACATAATCCTAATAGATAGGATAGATATGATAGCTCAAGTGTGAGAAAAACAAAGTGCTTGGAAAACAAATCACAAAGAAAAACTCTTGAGAAAACTTCTAGATGGCTAAAGAAATGAAGAACAAAAACCAGTTCCCAAAGACTCTATTTTTCTTTGATTTTTTCAACACTTTAAAAAAAATAAAGATACATCTTTATAACCCAAAAACTCTTTGAAAACTTGTTTCTAAAACACTGAGAAAGATAGAAAATTTTGCTATTGAAATTCTTGGTGAAATCAGCTAAGAAGGGGGCTATTTATAACCCTCCAAAAAATCTGCCCGTTGGCAGCCAGGAAAGGGCAGAAATGCCCTTCCGGTCGACCGCCCGGTCGACCGGCCAACGGTCATATTTATGACCGTTGTGCCTCCGATCGACCGGGCCAAAGCCAACGGTCAATCGCCCGGTCGACCGGCCCCCACCCGAGAGTGGGGTGCTTTCAGTTGGTCGACCGTGCGTCGACCGGCTGAGATGGCTGGCCATGTGCACGTCCTCGTGCACATCGGTCGACCGTGAAGGTCGGCCGACTCCTGGTCCGGTCGCCCGTCCGGTCGACCGCCAGTGCAGTCAGGCTGGGGATTTGGGTTTTGGCTTTTTAACTTTCATAAAATCCTATAAAATCACATAAATTTCACAAAAATAAGTTCTTACAAGATTTTTGAAATACAAATATGTGTGACTGAAATTCAATACATATGATTGGTCGCTAATGTTGCATATTTAGTATCATATTTCCATACTTATTATAGAATAAAAGCTGCATTGTCCTAATTAAATGTTTAATTTATTTGCAGGCCCATTTCTTAAGGAGATGAAGAGAAATGAGCCCAAAAGCCACCAAAATTCTGAATTAAATCAGAATTAATTCGAGCTCAGTGAATCAGGGCAAAATCAGAGAGGTTGAAAATCGGTTGAGAAGAATCCTCCCAGAATCGATCGGTTAAAGTAAAGATCAAAGGCCATTTCGTCAAAATCCCGGACTCAAACTGAAAATCCAGCTGAAGATATATACAAGACGCGAAACCGGGGAGCTCCACCAACAAGCTGTGGCCACCTGGCCACAGAAAGGCCGCGGAAACGCGGCCAAAATCGCGTTTTCGCGGCTCTGTTATGGAGTTAGGGGAGCGTTTGCTCTTTTATCTTCATCTTATCCTGTAGGTTGGGTTTTTGCCTATAAAAGGGCAGGATTTGCACTGAAAAGGGGACGACCATGTAAAGGTAGGATTTGGCCTAGTTTTTACTCTTTGTAGTTTAGGTTTTTCTTTTCTTTTTATGTAATTGTAATTGGTATGTAAGCTTAGGTTAGATGGAGATTCATGTAAGTAAGAGAGAGGCTTATGTTGAGAATGACACCGATGTACCCTCCTCCTTTCTTCCATTGTTTCTGCAAGCAATAAAGGTAAATACTTTTTTATGTTCGTCTCTTTACTTTTGTTTTCTTTTTCCTTCTCCTCTTTCTACTTCACCTCTTTTGGTTTTTGATGAGAATGCAAGTGAATCCAGAAGCATAAGTATAATAACGTTTTTGTGAGTGCCAATGATACTTCATGAAGATGTTCTCCTCCTCAAGATCCGTATCACTTCATTCTTGCTCGACTTGATGATATAATGCGAACGGGGACTGAGCTCGATCCTATGATCTATGCGTTGAATTCCTCCGAAGCAAGGTAGAACATGCAAAGGTTTCCAGGTAAATCATCAACCAAACTAGGTAAGTATTTCTTCAATCTTCCTTCTTTTCTTTTATTTCTTTAGTATAGATCACCACATCTTCCAAATCTTTCATTACTTCTTTCCCAATTCATTTGTACATAATCGCTTTCATCATTTTCTGATTCTCTCCACTTTCTTATTCTACCGTTTTCTCTCTAACTTTAACATAACTCGTTTTCATTTTCATTTCTTTAAAACAAAGAAGAACTTCGTTTATCTTCACAAAGATTTTCATACAAAACTTTGAACGCTTCCATCGCAAACCCTCCTTGTGGATCACGACCCGCATAGTCACTTGCTATCGCGGTTAGAATTGAGCACTTGTACATGTTTATTCTTAAATCTGAAAGTCCGTATTTTGTGTGCAGGTAAAGCCTCAATCAACATATTACAAACTATTTGAACCATTTTTGTGATATTGAAATTAGGCTTTAAACCAAAATCGGTATTTTTCAAAACCAAACTTTGAAATGGAAATCCGATTTTTCCAAAACATGTATAAATATAAAAATATGATATTGAAACAAATTTGAAGCATATTGTATATGGATAGAATCTAATATACATATAAGATATATATCTATATTTTTGACATGAAATCCAAAAATAAGTTTTGTTTAAATACAAAACTCCAACTCATGAAGTAGACTATCAAAGTTAGTTTTTCTAAATAGATGAAGCGTAGATGTATATAGATCAAATCTAATATACATTAAACCATGTAAACTTGTTTTGATTCTATCTATTCATGAAAACCATATATATGAAAAACTGAAACTGGTTAAACTGAAAACCAAACAAATTGAAACTTGTGTGTGTACTTGAGCATATCAACATTATCTAATCTTTACACAAGATCTAAACATACTAAACTAAACACAATACTGAAGTCTTCTTGTCTCCAAGCCGGCTCGATCCAACGCGATCCAACGAGCTTGACTCCAACCGAATACTAGATGCGATCTTGACGCTCAAGCTCTTGAATCAATATGTGAAAGCTCCAAAACTCCTTTGTTGAAGCTAATCACCTACTAATATCTTGGTCAATCACTGAAACTATTTAAACACAAGATTATTAGTAAACTATGACTACATGAGTTAATCATCATCAAAACTAGAGTGATGGGCCTCTGGGCTAACAATCTCCCCCTTTTTGATGATGACAAAACTCATGGAGTTATATATGCATGGATTAAGGTTAAGCTTCATAGAAGCTCCCCTTAACTCATGCATAGCAATAAATAATAAAGATATTTAATGTATGCATAAAATAAATAACACATATTAACATATATGCTCTGATATCAATTGAAAACAAAACATATATGCTCTGATACTAATTGAAAAAATAAACATGCATATAAATGACATAAACATGCATATATAAAACTCTCAAAATTCTTTTCTCTCTTTTTGTATAAAACAAGGAAATCATGCATAAACATGCATATATAAAACTCCAAATTTCTCCCCCCTTTTGTCAAATAATTAACAAAGGGGTATAAATAAACTCAAAAAAAATTCTCCTTTTTTATTAAATCAAAAAAGAAGGATGTATATGCGATATACATTCATGAAGAGGAGAAACGTAAAGTTAACTCCCCCTGCATACATACATTATATGAAAAAGAGATGACTAAACCCTAATCACATAACGCATAATATACAGTGTATAAAAAGAGATGTGAAGCTTCCCCTACACACGTGTAAGACATACCAAAGAAAGGTCAATTACTTCAATATGAAATACACTCAACATGAATTTATATAAAGAGAAGATGTTAAGCTTCCCTTGCATATAAGCAATACATATCAAAACATTATGATACTAATTGAAAAATATATCAATTAATGATAAAGGTATACATTGAAACGTCATGATACCAACTTATGATACCAATTGAAAATAAACAAAACATTTTTAAGATACCAATTAAAAGTAAATAAAATTTTTAAGATATTAAAAGATACCAATTGAAAATATCTTGATACCAATTTAAAATGTCTTGTAAATCTTGATACCAATAGAAAATGAAACATTGTATGTTTTGATACCAATTGAAATATATATACTGAAAATCTTGATACTAAATGAAAGTAACAACCAATTGAAGGTAAAAACTAAATTATTTTAGGTAAATATAACTCATATCAATATAGATACCAATTTAAAATGAAACATGATACCAATATTAAAAATGTTAGCATATACCAAAACAAAGTATTTTTCATCATAAAGAATGGGAGTAAGATACCAATTGAAAATAAAATCGATTGAAAGATACCAATTGAAAGATAAAATATGAATTTTCTCCCCCTTTATGAAATACTAATAAAAACAATGCATAAGCTTGTATAAGATATCAATTGAAAAATAATTGACATTAAGAAGTAAATCAAGCTTAGCATAAACATAATTTGTGCTTTAAGATGTAAAGATATTGTAAGCACAATCAAATCATATATATATATATATATATATATATATATATATATATATGAAAATGTAAATACCAATCGAATTGATACTATTTGAAAGTTGAAGTATGCATATATAGAAAAATAAAATATGAGTATACAAACATAAAAATATCAATTGAGATGCCAATTGAAAATATAATGAGGATCAAATATATAACTCATGCTACCTTCTTATTCATGCACATATAAAAAGGATTTTCAATTAGGCACATAAGTCATGGTCGCCCATCCAACCGCCCTTAGGTTGGTGGGGTTTTCAAAAAATAGGATTTGAAAATAATTTAACATGTTTGAAAACTCTACCAATTGAAGAATAATGACTAGTTTGAAGATAAAATTTGAAAACTAGTGCGAAATCCTTCAAGTAAGAAATAAAATATGAATATATTCTATGAAACATGTAAGTCACACAATCTTCAGCACTCAATTAGCAATAAAGCTCATATAAGCTCATGAAAACAAATTATGAGTAAACATCAAACATAGAGTGTAAAAAATATGTAATCAACAAGTCATGAAAATAGACGATGAAGCTCAATATGAAATTAAAAGAATATGAAAATCATAGAAAATTTAATTTTCATCATAATAATTTTAATTTCAAGGCATATGTATGTTTTGTCAAAAACTAAAAATATACATACATATCCTAAACACAAATGAGTCCACAAAGAATTTTGCATAAAAGGCAAATGACTCAAGGGGATACATGTATATCTAAAGTTTTAACCAAAATTAACATATACATGAAACTAGACATATTAAAATGAAAACATGTATAAAATAGGGAATACAAGTTGAAATGCAAGAATCATCAAAACCAGGCTATACTAGTACATCTAATAGGTACAAATGAGCAATTAAGTACAAAATATAAAAATCAAAGGTAGCTCATTAGTTGTACAAGTATATACACAAGTTTTAATGAAAACTATATCTAAACATGTAATCAAAATATGAAGTGCAAAAGAATCATAAACATAAATAATATGATCATTAAGTAAATGTACATGTTTAGAGCTATGATATACATGATAGCTAAACTAAAGTGAGAACACAAAAGTAATGGTCCATATAAATATGGGTGTATCTCAAATACTACATATGTATATCACAAGTCTAATTATCATGGCATTTAACATAATAATCATGAAAAATCAAAACATGCTAAAAATTAATAATATAAAAGTATGTAAACTAAATGAGAGTTAGAGATAGTTACTAAAACCATTAGGGCTAATCTCTAGGTCTCCAAACTATGGTGGTCCTCCCACCAAACTCCCCTTGAAAGTGATGCATCCAAAATTGTCACCATATAGATCGGAACGCATTCACCCCAGGGCACCAATACCTCTCACGTCATGTGAGGGCCCACGCCTACATCAAATAAAATAGGAGTGAATTTTGGTACCCATACTCTATTGGGTCCATGGGGGTTAGCACCTTTCCTAACCCAAACAAATTTATTTGCAAAATTTGAATCATTTAATGTGGCGCCCCGATCCGGCGGGTACGGGGACGTTACTGTGACGTATATACGCAGGTTGAAAATACCCTCACGTATATATGCTAAACATCAGTATAGGCAAGAGTTAGAGTACGGAAGCACAGTGGTAATATACATTCCAACAGAAAAGTATAAGTACATGGTCATCTCAGAGAGTGACATAATATTACAGGAATATTACATCACTAGAAAATATAAAAGTACAATACATGAAGAGATACAAAACTAAGAGATGCTCACGAGTAGCAAGAGGGGTCTCGAGAACCAAATATGAGAAGAGCTGGAAGGGAAAGCTACGGTGACTCCAAGCTTTTGCTACACTCTGACCACCACGAGAGAATCCGCTGCGCACTCTGATCAGCTACAGCCAAACTGCCATGATTCAGACTCTAAAATCTGAACATGAGAATCCAGGGTTATCAGATGCAACCCGCGAGTACATATGGTATAGCCAAGTGGCGTGCATACCAGGTGCATGTGTACAGGAAAGGTGTGCCGTGAATATAAGCACATATGAACAAGAAATGAGACAATAAGTAAAGTAACTACAGGAAAATCAGTTATACAAGCCCACATTACCAATCCGTGAGATTAGTACGTCGAAGGAATAATACAAACAAGGAAACCCTCATATATATACCATATACCTCACGTCACTGTAGTTTGAGTTTATATAATCTGACTTTACCTTCACAATAACCTAATAATGAAACAGCATGGAAGCAATCAAGTAATCCAATAAGATAGCATATGTATAAGTAGTGAGCAGTATAGATCAAGAGAATAGCTACTCATATATCAGGGGCATGTTATTATTAAGTTATTAAGACTCATCTGATTTGTATACATCAGTATGTGTCCCATTCCACATACTTCAGTATACAGACCAGGGAGTAAGTTATTGAAAACTGATGGAGATCGACGAACCATGCTTAGAATGGGTCCTGTACATGCCCGGGACAACAGTCAAGGAGTACCTGGTGCTGAGCTGGAATGTACCGCTAGGTACTGGGACTTATTGTACGCCCGAACAGGAATAGGATGTCACCGCTCCTACAGGAATAGGCCCAGGGGCTTATGGCACAACCGGCAGGCAGGAGAGTAGGGGTGCTAGTATACCCCACGGAAGCGCCTGGTGGCCTCCAGGTCGAATCTAAGTATATGGCCGCGCGACATTATAAGACCATCATAAACATGGAGACTATATCGGTACTCATCAGTTTCCCCCATCCCGGTGTAAGTTGTCTAGTTATTAAAATTTGTCCAGTGATAATGTCCACAAGGTGTTCATAGTAATCCTATATTCATGGTTATCCTATTACGGGGGTCAACAGGAGTATAATATTAGGAGTAATGTCAGGAGCTTCCCTATTTCAGGGTTCAAGTATACAGGAGTTCAGGAGTACAGGAGTTTAGGAGTACCAAATATCTGGTAATAATATAATAATCATGCCAAGTCCCCGTAAAAGTAATTGTCATGAATATGCCATATAATACAAGTATCAGGGGTGATAGTGTCCGGTCAAGGGTCACGATGTCAAGTCAATGTACTTGTACCACATGAAAGCATGTCAAGTAAGGGTTAGCATGTGTCATATACCAGGGGTCAGGATCAGGTGACAAGTAAGACATATATCAAGTACCGGTGTCTAATATCAAGTGCCGTAGATCAGGTATCAAATATAACATATCAAGTGCCGGTGTGAGATATCAAGTGCTTGGATCAGGTATCAAATATAATATATCAAGTGCCGATGCCATAAATCATGCATCAAGTATAACATATCAAGTGTCGGGTAAATACCGAGTACAATACCATTTATAAGCTTGTATAGCAAGAAATAATGTACTAAATATTACAACAGCAAGTGTTAGGCATGTTACGGTAATAATAAGATGTCCATATATCAATATCATGCTATAAATCAAGGGTAGTTATTTTTAAGTTTAACATAAAGTACTCGCCTGAAACTGGAATGAAATACCGGGTTAATATCCGAGAAATTCGCGAACCCGTGCGAGCAAGCCACTATCCCATATGTATATATTAAAATATATAAATATATAAATAAATATTAGAGAGGGAATGAGAGAGGAGAGAGAAAGTTGTAGGAAGGAGAGAGAGAATATGATATTTTTAAAAGAGAATAAATAAGGAATTAACGGAGAGAGGTAAGATGAAAAATATAGAGATGTAATTAGGGGGTTAAAGAGGGGGTAGAAATGGAAAGGGAGGAAAAGGAAAGAATTAAAAGAAAGAAAGAAGAAAGAAAGAAGAAGAAAGAAAGAAAGAAAGAAGAAAAGAAAAAGAAAAGGAGAGGGGGAAGTGGGCAGCCCGGCCCCCTGCCGGCGGCCTGGTGGCGGCGGCGCCGCCGCCGCCGGGGGGCGCGCGCGCGGCCTAGGGCCCGAGGGAGGAGATGGGAGGTTGGTGTTTTTATTGTTGTTGTTGGAGTTGTTGTTTGTATTGTTGAAGGAGGTGGAGGTGGTTAATGGTAGAGGTGGTGGTCGTGGTGGTTGGTGGTGGTAGTGGGAAGTTGGAGGAAGAGGAGATGTGGTGGGGGTGGTTGGAGTGGAGGAATTGGTGGAGTTGGTGGTGTATTTTGGAGAAGAAGAGGTGGGAGAAGTTGTGGGTTTAGTTGAAATTGGAGGTGATGGGTTGATGGTTGAATGAAAAGGAGGTGGTGGAGTGGAGAGGGGGTGTAGGGGAGGTAGCGCCGGCCTAGGGGTGGTGGTGTGGTGATGGTGGAGGCGATGGTGATGAGTTGGGTGGTGGTGTTGGTGGGAAATGGTGAAATGGAGAAGATGGAAAGGAGAAGGGAAAGAAAGAAAGAAGATTTAAAAGGAGAAGAAGAAGAGGGAGAGTATGGGTGAGGGATGGGGGGATGGCCCCCCACTTGCTGTTGCTGTTGCTGGTCATGTGCAGGCGCAAGGCATGGACGGTTGCAGGGGATGGGAAAAGTAAGGGAGAAGAAAAGAAGAGAAGAAAAAGAAAGAAAAAGAAAGGAAAAAGGAAAAAATAAAGAAAAAGAAAAAGAAATAGTAAAAAATAATAAATAAATATATTATTACATAATTAAATTATTAGAATATTTTGGGATTATAAAGTAAAGGAGTGGATAAAAAAGAAAGAAAAGTAAAGAACAGTAAATAATATTATTATTTTAATAAGGTAAAAATTGGCTATTTCAGAATCGCTCCGAAAAATTATCAAAAATAGAAAATATTATTTTAATATGCCTGGTGGAATTGAATTCAAGAAATTCGATGTAATTTTCAAATAAAAAATCCTACAATCATTCGTCGACACCGGCCGACACCAAAATCGGTCAAATTTTGATTAATTTAGAAAAATCTCAAAAAATGCATTTAGATAGAAAATAAAATTCTAAGAAATAACGTGAAAACTATTTCTAAAAGTTTAATCCCATTTGAAAACTAAAAATTCGAGAATCGGTCAGCGATGCCAACCGACACCGGTTTTGGAGATTTTGCAAAAAAATCTTGAAAAATTTCAGAAAATCATGAAAAATCTAAAATATTGGAAAAAAATATTTTAAACTAAAATCGGTCAAATCGAACTTCCAAAAAGGTCAAATCGGGCGGTATGCCGGTATCGGGTTCCCTATCCGGGTCAGGGCTGACTTTAAGACTGAGAATCCAGACCCGATACAAAAACATGAGAAATCACAACTTAAAAACAAATACTGAAAGAAAATTATAATAATATGATCAAAAAAGTCGGGACACGTATCTGGGTACGTATCCCGGGAACAGGGTGCTACATTTAATCTATTATAACAAAATTTTGCAAGATGGCCCTTACGTCCACAATGTGTACAAGTATACACATAAGCATATATGGTGTCATGTGTGTGAACATGAGAAGCATGTGTATACCGTGTATGGTGTGCATGCATATATGGAACTTGTTTCTTTCGAAACATGGATTCCAACCGTGTGTGGTTCATGACACATTCGCTCAAAGTGGAGCTCAAACAATCAACACTCTTCTTTAGTATATTTATATCATTTTCAATAATAGAAGAAGAGGTGGAGCATGCAATAGGTATGCTAGATGATGGAGCATGACAAACATGTGAGTCAATATCATTTTTCAAAGAAATATTTTTCTTAGAAACCAAATCTAGTTCTTTTGAAATAGAGGCAATTTTGTTTTTCAAAGATTAGTTTTCTTTTACAACAAAATCAAATTTTGAAAATAGAACCTCATTATTCTTCAAAACTTTATCACAATCATTTTTACTTTTTTAGATTTTGTTTTCATTTAAGACAAGATCAAGTTGGGATTTCAATGAGTCCCTTTCATTAAAAATTTCAACTTTTTCTTGCAAAGCTTTGTTAAGTTTAGAAAACAAATTCTTATTCTCTTCTTTTAGTTTAAAGCTTTTCTTTTTTAAGAGTTGGTATTTTTGTAAAAGATTTTCACTAACTAGAGATAGTTCTTCATTTAATGCATCGGTATCAACATAATCATCACTACAAGAAGAACTAGCACAATCATCTAGATAGGTGTCCGAGTTTACCTCAAGGGAGTCATTCCCTTGGACCATGTGGCAAGGTTAGTCGGACTCATCTCCACTAGATGCCTCCTCCACATATTTTGGCGTTTGAAGCTTTGGAGAGGTCAAAGTGTTCCATACTGTAAAAGCGAAATCACAATGAGAAACAGTCATATGATAATATTTGCTTAGAGTGCTCCTAAGTGCCTCAAGGGCTTATGCATTGGCCTCTATATGCTTGTTATTACCAAGATAGGATTTCTTGGTCATAGCAAGGTACACATGCATTCCTAGGATTTTTAGGTACATACTCATTCTAAGTTTTCACATATCGATGTTAGAAACATCAAATATGGGGGGGCAAGGTAATCCATGAGTGTGTGTAAACAAGTATGTGTGCAAATGCAAATATAGATAAGCAACCAAGATCTCACTCCTAGGTGGTTAAACCTAATATCAGGAGCGTAGGCTCTGATACCAATTGAAAGTACACTTAGAGGGGGTGAATAGGTGTATGGCTAATCTAATGACAAATGATGCGGAATTAACAACTAATTGCAACACACTTAGTGAGTGTAGTCGAATTCCCGGTGAAGGGCTCTGGACTATCTCCTCTATATTCCTCTAAATAAGAGTTAAGGTGCTATGTAAAGCTCTCTTGGTTCAACACAAGTATGACACACAAACAATACAAAGCATATATATGATATGAACAATATGAAATAATGCAAGGTAAATAAGAGAGAGTTAAGAGATAGTGGATTAACCGCAAACACTGAGATATGTTTCGAGGTTCGAGCCACTGCTCTATGTTCTCGCCTTCACACAGAAGGATTTTCACTATATCGTCCATACAGGGAACCTCCAATGAGGATTTGGGTAATACAACTTTGGAGTACACAACTCCTCTCTCCAACAAACACAACCTCTATACAAGAGGTAAAGCACAACAACAATCACCTCTACACTTAGAGAAATGGGCACTTAGCCAAACAACAATCACCTCTTACTAGAGGGATAAGGATCAAAGTCAACACTCCAACAATCATCTCTTCACTAAGAGAGATACCAACACAACCAAACACAACCTCTACAATCACCTCTACACAAGAGGGATACCCACAAATAAAGAAGGTTACAACTCTTGGTGGTCTCAACAAACCACAAACCAATTTTCCTCACAAAATAAGATTCTAATAGATAGGATAGATATGAGAGCTCAAGTGTAAGAAAAACAAAGAGTTTGGAAAATAAATCACAAAAAAAAACTCTTGGGAAAACTTTTAGATGGCTAAAGAAATGAAGAACAAAAACCAATTCCCAAAGACTCTATTTTTCTTTGATTTTTCCAACACTTTAAAACAAATAAAGATAGATCTTTATAACCTAAAAACTCTTTGAAAACTTACTTTTAAAACACTGAGAAAGATAGAAAATTTTGCTCTTGAAATTCTTGGTGAAATCAGCTAAGGAGGGGGCTATTTATAACCCTCCAAAAAATCTGTCCGTTGGCAGTTAGGAACGGGCAGAAATGCCCTTCCGGTCCACCGCCCAGTCGACCGACCAACGGTCATTTTTATGACCGTTGTGCCTCCGGTCGACTGCCCGGTCGACCGGGCCAAAGCCAATGGTCGACCGCCCAGTCGACCGGCCCCCACCGAGAGTGGGGTGCTTTCAATCAGTTGACCGTGCGGTCGACCGGCTGAGATGGTTGGCCATGCGCACGTCCTCGTGCACATCGGTCGACCGTGACGGTCGACCGACTCCTGGTCCGGTCGACCGCCAGTGTAGTCATGCTGGGGATTTGTGCATTGAAAACTTGGCTTTTTAACTTCCATAAAATCTCATAAAATCAGATAAATTCCAAAAAAAATAAGTTCTTATAAGATCCTTGAAATACAAATATGTGTGACTGAAATTCAACACATATTACAAACTATTTGAATCATTTTTGTGGTATTAAAATTAGGCTTTAAACCAAAATCAGTATTTTCCAAAAACCAAACTTTGAAATGGAAATGTGATTTTTCCAAAACATGTATAAATATAAAAACATGATATTAAAATAAATTTGAAACATATTGTATATGGATAGAATCCAATATACATATAAGATATATATCTATGCTTTTGACATGAAATCCAAAAATAAGTTTTGTTTAAATACAAAACTCCAACTCATGAAATAGACTATCAAAGTAAGTTTTTCTAAATAGATGAAGTATAGATGTATATAGATCAAATCTAATATACATTAAATCATGTAAACTTGTTTTGATTCTATCTATTCATGAAAACCATATATATGAAAAACTGAAACCGGTTAAACCGAAAACCAAACAAATTGAAACTTGTGTGTGTACTTGAGCATATCAACACTATCTAATCTTTACACAATATCTAAACATACTAAACTAAACACAGTACCGAAGTCTTCTTGTCTCCAAGCCGACTCGATCCAACGCGATCCAACGAGCTTGACTCTAACCGAGTACTAGATGCAATCTTGATGCTTGAGCTCTTGAATCAACATGTGAAAGCACCAAAACTCCTTTGTTGAAGCTAATCGCCTACTAATATCTTGGTCAATCACTGAAACTATTTAAACACAAGATTATCAGTAAACTATAACTACATGAATTAGTCATCACCAAAACTAGAGTGATGGGCCTCTGGGCCAACACCGCCACATTTAAAGACCACTTTCCTCTTCCCTTCATAGCTCAGATGTTAGAAAGATAGGCTGGATACGAGTACTATTGTTTCTTGGATGAATATTCAGGACAACCAAATTCCTATCGCTCTAGAAAATCAAGAGAAAATAATTTTCACCTGTTCCTTTGGAAAGTTTGCATACCATAGGATGCCTTTTGGATTATGCAATACTCCTGCAATGTTTCAACGTTGCATGCTTAGTCTGTTCTCAGACATGGTGGAATGATTTTTAGAGATATTCATGGATGACATTTCAATTTATGGAGATTCCTTTGACCAATATCTGCATCACCTCAAATTGGTTCGAAAAAGATGCATGGAAAAGAATTTGACACTTAACTGGGAAAAGTATCATTTCATGGTCGAACACAGAATCGTCCTTGGGAATGAAGTTTCAAGAAGAGAATTTGAGCTTGATAAATCCAAGGTGGAAGTGATAGCTAAACTCCCTGAGCTAAAATGTATAAAAGACACCAGTTCATTTCTAGGGCATACCAGATTCTACAGGAGATTCATAAAATAACTTAGTAAGATTGCTAGATTTCTGATGATTCTATTAGCTGAGGATGCGCCCTTCCATTTTGATGATAGATATCTAAAAGTAAGGGAGATATTAAAATAAGAACTTGTCTGTACCCCAATCATTTCGACACCCGATTGGACTAAATCATTTGAAGTCATATGTGATACCTCTGATTATGCCATCAGCAATGTCCAAGGATAATACATTGATAATAGGCAAAACGTGATTTATTATGCGAGCAGGATGCTTAATGATGCCTAACTCAATTAAACAACAACCGAAAAGGGATTTTTGACAGTTGTGTTTGTGTTGGAGAAATTCTGGCAATACCTACTCGGGTCCAAAATAACGGTGTTCATCGATCATTCCACCCTACGATATTTGATGCAAAAGAAGGATACTAAGTCTAGACTCATTCTTTGGATCCTTTTTTTTGCAAGAGTTTGATTAAGAAATCAAGGATAAAAAGGGCATTGAAAACGTGGTGGCAAATCATTTATTGAGAATCCAAAATGCAGCTGTGGAAACGAAACCTATTAATGAGAACTTTTCAAATGAACACATCCTAGTGATGTGTAAAGAGCCCTGGTATGCTGACATTGTAAACTATCTTGCAATCAGGCAAACACCTTATATTTGGTTAATACAGGATAAATATCGCTTTTTCACGCAGATACGGTTTTTCTTCTTGGATTAACCGTATCTATTCAAATATTATCCTGACCAAATCATTAGAAGGTGTCTTCTTGAGGGTGAGCACCATATTGTGTTGAGATTTTATCATGAGTTTGCATGCAGTGGACACTTTGATCCCCGCAAGACTGCTGAGAAAGTTCTACAGAGTGGGTTACTGGCTCACTCTATTCGAGGACTCCTTCAAATTTTGCAAACTCTTTACAAAATGTCAAATGGCGGGTCAGATAACACGATGCCCCTCAACCCAATTTTGAAAGTAAAATTTTTGATGTGGCATCAATTTTATGGGACCCTTTCCTTATTTGTTTGGTAACCAATACATTTTGGTTGCCATAGATTACATTTCTAAGTAGGTCGAAGCAGTACCAACAAGGATGAATGACAACCGAGTTGTCATCAAATTTTTAAAGAAAACATCATTTCCTAATTAGGAGCCCCCCATGCGATAATAAGCGACAATGGGACTGATTTCTGCAATCGGGCTTTTGAAGCCCTAATGCGAAAATATTTCAAATCTTACAAATTATCCACGGCATACCATCCTCAAACGAATTGGCATGTCGAAGTTACTAATAGACAACTAAAATCATTCTGGAGAAAACTGTCAGGCAGAATAGGAAGGAATAGTCGGTTAAGCTTATTGAAGCACTCTGGGCCTAGAGAACCGTCTTCAAGACTGTTCTAAGTATGTTTCCATATCGAGTTGTGTTTGGAAAGCCCAGCCATCTGCCAGTAGAACTAGAGCACCGTGCTTTGTGGGCTATTAAGCAGCTCAATTTTGACTTGAACAAAGCTGGTGATCTACGAAAATTACAGATTTTTGAGTTAGAAGAAATAAGAAATGAAGTTTATGACAACGCCTGAATTTTCAAAAGCAGAACCAAACTTTTCCGAGATCAATCCATCCATAAGAAAAATTTTGTCCCAAGACAAAAGGTTTTGCTATACAACTCTAGACTCTAGCTCTTCGTCGGAAAGTTAAAAACATGTTGGTCAGGGCCTTTTTTTGGTGAAAACTGTCTTTCCACTCGGTGCAGTGAAAATTTCTGATCCTTAGAATGGTGACATATTTAAGGTTAATGGACAACGATTGAAATCGTTCTTGATCACCGAGCCTGAGCCACATGGAGTTACTGAGTTGGGTCACTGTGACCCAGTATACGAGTGACCAGGCCCTTCTCTAATTTTCCTTACTGTTCATTGTAAAAAAATTTTAGGGGACTCTTTTTGTAAATAACCACTTTTTCTTTCCTTTTTTTTTAAAAATAAAAAATAAAACAAAAAGATTTTTTTAAATTTTGTACAGAATTTCTAATACCCAAGTCTCCAATTTGAATTTCAAATCTCCTCCAAGGGCAAAATAGGAAAGATTCTAAAGTCTCACCCTATTTAAACCTCTCTTTTCTATTCCCCATGCATCATCTTCTAAACCTAGACCCGATCTGAAGAGGAGGGAGAGAAGCGCCATTGCCACCTAAAACCCAACCCCTCTCTCCACCCTTCTACTGCAGAAACTTCTGATTTGCTGCGTTTCCACAGCTCTCCTATTAAGCCAGTCGCGCCGCCAGAGTTCACACAAATCACCATTAATAGTAGATCTCAGATCCACTACCATCTTCTTCCTTAAAGTCACCTAGACTGCTCAGACAGTCTATCTCTGGTTATCATCCCCCCACATACACAGTTTCTGGGGGAGGTTTACGAAGCCTTTTCCCTCCTATTACGATTCCTTTGTTATCCATGGCACCTACAATATTTACTGTGAAAATTTTTTCTAGAATTTTACTGGATGTTAATGGGTATGGGATTGTTTTCATAGATCACATTAGGGAGAGGCATTGCTTTGGGTTTGTGTAAGATAATGAGGATGGTGATGCGTTTTATTACGCCGATTTAGTAACCCAATTTTACACAAATATTGACGCATCCACAATTGATCATGACCTACATACATTCATTGTGCACTTTGATTCAGGGGATTTGGTTGTTAATATTAACACAATTGAGAATATCACACAAATTCCCTGCCTTCCACAGCATGTTGCACCTTTGCTACTCATCGATTACATGTCTATTATGGGTGTGAGACTAGAAAAAGGCCATGGGCTCAAGGCGAGCACCACATTTCATAATGTGCATTGTGTTGGAGGATGGGTCCAACATTCTAAGTTTATATCACACTACCTCATTCAACAAACTAATTCACGCAACATTCTAAGTGTTTGAAATTCAAACGCGGGAGTGAATCCAGGAGCGGAAATCAGCAAAATCCGCATCTAGACTCAAAAAAATGTGAGGCTTGCATGAAGCTCGCATTTCAAAATCCATAACTTAAAAATTTTCTAAGTGTCGGACTCAGACGCGAGAATCAGTGAAACCCGCGCTTGATCTTAAAGATGCGAGGATCATATGAAGTCTGCGTCTGAACCTCCCACACTTAGAAAAATTCTGAGTATTGAGTTCAAAACGTAGGGCTTAATAAGGCCCATGTTCAACAGGCAGATACGAACTCAAGCTGATGAAGTGAAGACGCGAAAGTTGTCAAACCCGCGTTTTGCCTACCAATGCAAGAGCCGCGTCTAAAAATCAAACACGGACATGAGCCTTGCGTTGGCGGTTCACATTCAAAAGAGACTTAAGAGTTAAGAGAACTCTTTAAGCCTCTTCAATGACGGAAACCAGTTCAGATGCCATTTTATTACCTGAAATGGGGGCCTCCTGCGTGGAAGAACCGCCTATTTGAATCTCTGGAGCGACAGGGCTCGAGGACGAGGCAGCAGGCTTGGTCTTCTGTGCCATTTCGACCGTGAAATCGATGTTAAAGACGATGAAAATGAAAAAAGTTTTAAGCTTTTCTTAACCCTCGATACAAAGCTCAGCGAAGAAGAAGAAGAGTCTAATGATGACTCTTGAAAGACTGTTTTCTTTTATAGGCACAATGATCCGCAGAGATACGCGGCGCGTGTCTCGAGGCCTAATCCTCGCCCGACGCATGGCATGCGTCTTAAATGGACGCTAATTTCGTGCGTTAAGGGAAAGACGTCCTCTTAACTCCGCCAAACATGTTGCAACGCGCCCAGACTGCAGGACTCGTGTTTAACAAAGCCCCGTCCCTCCAAAGGTCGCGTCTCTTCAGAAAGATCAAAGCTGCGTCTAATTAACAGAGTAGAGTTGGTCTTCACTTCAAAGTTGCGTCCCTTTAGAGGCCGCATTTCTTCAGCAAATTAATCGATGTGCTCCCACTTCGAATGAGGATTGCGTCTCTAAAACGACATAACCTCTGCGTCTACAAGACTTGCATTCGGTCTTCGCTTCTGTAATCAGTTCAACAGTACACTGGCATAAGCAGACGATTGTTTACCCCTAGTTTAACAGTACACTAACAACCAGCTCAGAGCACTGAGAAGGTCTGGACTGCGTATCTAGACACTCACGACGATCACCTCTGACGGCTTCAAAGGGTTTTACAGTACACTCACGATGACCATATTCCAGACAAGATCAAGCTCAGAGTATCTCAAATGATTGTCAGTCCAATCATGAGAAGTATGAACTCAATCAGAGTCCAAAGTATTTCAAAATTCGTCCCAGTCAACTATGGAATATCAAAAACTTTGGAGGGGGTTCTGTAAACTGTCCAAAAATCACTGAGGATAAGTCATCAGAAAACAGAGTCTACACTCCAGACGCGAGTCTAATTATAGCCACTCGTATAATGCCAAGGCACGCATGGAACCCGCGCCTCAACATAAACACAGTACCAAAATGCGAGGGTTGAAACTCGCGTCCCAGCTGCTATGTAATAACCAAGATGCGACTCGAAACCCGTGTCTTTACATCAGTACAGTATCAAGATGCGAGGGTTGAAACCTGCATTTCACCATTACTGCAGTCCCAAGTCGCAGAGCCTGAAGCCCGCGACTAGACATCACTGCAGTCTCAAGAATGCAGAGCCTGAAGTCCGCGTCTAGTAGAGCTCGAAACTCGCTTCCAGTAAGGTTCGAAGTGAACATCCAAAATGCGAGATTCGAAGCCTGTGTTCTGACTAAAGAGAAGCTATGCGTCTCGATTATAACTGCCCTCATTACTTGGTCAATTACTGCCCACGTGATGAGGGAGTTAACCCCTATTATGGAGTATTTTTAGGGGACCGTTTTACCCCCTGAAACCGCTATAAATAGCTCAGTTCGCTATTGAAGGTCGGTCGGGAAGTTTTGGTCAAAAGAACTTTGGTTGTACGCCTTAGAAAGACCTGAATCTCCAGCTGAGAAATACAAAAAAAGTAAACTCTTCTAACAACTTGTTGAGTTCAAGTTTGTTCTTACCTAAAGTCTCTTTGAGATTCTTGTTGGGTAGAAGCTGTATTACTTCGTCCACCATCTAAAGAAAAGATTCCCAAGAGGTCGTGACGTTCACCTGGTCAACGAAAAACAAGATTCGCTTTCTATCGCTACATCAAGAACCCAGCATTAAATAAAGGGGAGATTTGAGCTTGAATATCTTCCCTCTCTTGTAATCGGATAATTAATCCGTTGTAACTTTCTTACGGTCAAATAAAGAATTTATAGCCCAAACACTGATCGGAGATGCGCAGTGGGAGCGTGGATCATCGACAGACCGTCCAGAGTCCTTTCCTTCCAGGTCCCCTACTAGGCTCTCGAGTTTTCTTTTTTGTAACTTGTGAGCATCTTTTATACTGTTCATACTTGTATATCTCTTTGTATTCTCGTATTTGCGCCTGTCGGTGATGTATTACTCATAATATTGTATCACATCCTGTGATAACTTTGTAATTGTACTCATATGTTGGAATGTATAATACATCACGTACTTTCATACTCTGATTCTTGCCTATACTGATGCTTAGCGTATATGTATGAGGGTATTTCTGACCTACATATATACATCGCAGTAACATCTCCATACCCGCGGGATCGAGGCGTTACACCTCGTACAACGTCGATGGTCGGATGTTGGTTGTTGTCCCCTGCGATAAGGAGGAGCTTATGTCCTTGGTGATGTGTTGTCGTTTGACAGCATGTGGAAGGACCGTGTCCGCAACATCACTGTTGGTCTTGCCCTTTGAGGTGGCTCCATTGAGGGTGACCGTTTGTTTTCTTAGGGCCATCAACGCTATGAATGAGACTTTTTGAGGAAGCTTTTGAATTGTATTGAATGGGAGGGAGATCTTGAATGTAGACTCAAAGCTCAATAAAAGCACCAATTTATGATGGATAAAAGCCGGCTCACATTGGATTGACCTACAACAAGCGAAGTTTGGGCGCTCTCCGGAGATGTTATCTATTAGAGCACACACAGAAAAGACACTTTTGAGGTTATAAGCACTGGTATGATACTGGCCTAAGTCCCTCGGGTGTGAGAATTAGTAGTCAGAATAGAAAAGTCGGTGAACAGAGCAGAGGATAACTGTCGGTGTGTAAAGGTGGACAGAAACATTAGAACTTCTAGCATATTGATGGACTAGCACATGGAACTGCTAGTGTACTAGAATGGTGGATTGAAGCAGAAAACTTCCAGTATAATGGTGGTGCATGTGTGTGCTCTGAGGATCAGAGAAGCAATTGATCTCCCTCTCCTAAGAGAAGAAGAATCATATATATCTGACATGGATGCTGGCATGGAAGAGGAATTGGCAGATTGTTGTAAATGCATGATTTGCACATGCTGAATTTGTTGTAACAGCTGTGATCATTTATGCTGATTAGTAGAGATTGCATATCCGGATCTACTGTCATGTATAACCACCTGCTTTAATGTAAGGCGTTACACGTCTTTCCTGTGGGAAAGGACGGTGTTTCGTAATGGCAGACGAAGATTTCAGTGGGTTGCTGTTGAAAGTCTCAGGCTTGGAGTTGGAGACTTTGGCAGTGGAGGGTTTCAGAGTGATTATAACACCCCGTTCCCGGAATATGTATCCTGTAACGCCCCGATCCCGCAGGTATAGAGACATAACTGCGACGTATATACGTATGTCAAAAATACCCTCACATATATACACTAAACATCAGTAGAGGTAAGAATCAGAGTATAAAAGTACGTGGTGCATTATACATCCAACATATAAGTATAATTACAAAGTTATCATAGGATCTGACACAATATTATAAGAATATTACATCATCGATAGGCACAAATGCGAGAATACAAAGAGATATACAATATCAACAGTACAAAAAAGTACTCACGAGTTACAAAAGCAAAACTCAAGAGACGAGCAGGGGGCCTAGAAGGATGAATTTTAGATGGTATGCTGAAGATCCACGCTTCTGTCGCTCATCTCTGATCAGCAACTGAAAGAATCTATAAGTTTCAAACTCCGGGATCTGAACATGCAGGTCCAGGGGAGTCAGAACTCTCCAACGAGTGGTGTGGTGAATGCCAAATGGCGTGCATAGATAAGCTACGTGAATCGATAAATCCGAGTCAAGGAGCATAAATTAAAAACTGTGTCGTGAGCATATACATATAGAAGCAGGTAAGGAGGTAGCAAGTAAGGTAAATATAGTAAAACCAGTTATATAAGCCCAAATTACCGATCTGTAAGGTCAGTACATCGAAGGAATAATCTAAATAAGAAAACTAGTTATATAAGACCATATATACCTCCCGTCACTGCATCCTGAGTTCATATAACCTAAGTTGACTCCTAAACTACGAAAACATCATAAAACCGATAGAAAACCAATAAAACCGATAACACAAATACATGCAAAATCAGTTGTACAAGCTCAAGTTACGACTTCATGAGACCAGTACGTCAATGAAATAATCCAAATAAGGAAACCCTCATCTATATACCTCTATCCCATGTCACCGTAACTCGAGTGTATACAACCTGAATTGCAAAGCAACACAATGAATTATTAATTAGCATCTTATTATTATTATTACTCGACCGACCCATATATCTAGGTATGTGCCCTAGCGTCCCAACACACATACATCCATATATGAGTAAGTTGAGATTGTTATTGGAAACTGACGATGAAACCAATGGGTTATGTTTACAGTGGGTCCCGTACATACCCGAGACCATGGCACAGGATGCTCCGGTGCTGACTCGGAACCTGCCATTAGGCAAACAGGATGTGGGTCTTATATTATGCACATTCAGGAATATACCAGGAGGTAGGGAGTCAGCGCTCCCCTTGGATACCTGGAGGCCCTCAAGTAGATCTAAAAGTTAGAGTTGCACAAACATACCTAATACCGCTGTAAACATATTCACCACTTGAAGTCCATCAGTTTTCCTCTTACCCGATGTAAGTTAGTTGTTTTATAGTTTATTATTATGTAATTATCATATTACAGGAATAGCCGGAGCAGGACAGGTTCAGGAGTTACAGAAGTAATAGGAGTACATAAGTACAAAAAATGCAGGTCATTGTATATATAATACAGGATAGTAGACAGGATTTCTGAAATATGATAACCATAAGACAAGCAGTGAGGTGCCAAGTGGCCGGGGATAAGTGATATCAAATAGATGTCAGGTAACAGCAAGCAGGGTCAAGTGTCAAGTAATAGCATGGTGGATATCACTATCATATATCTTAATATAGGAAAATGATACAGATTTAAAAAACGGTATAAATATAAGTTTCAAATTCTTCACAACCATCAAGATAAGAATAATAGTTGAATTATCAAGTAGACAAGCTGGCATGCAAGCAAGCATACATCCAAGTGAAGCTAAGCAAGCTGGATCGAAGCTAACGTACAATACTAGACGTCATCATGTTCAGCGTGGTTACCGATCACGACACGACTAAATGCATACGATGAAGTAAGCGTATGAATGTTATTCCACCGCGTATGACGAAGCTGCGCTCACGGTGTAACTAAGCTCGAACGGAGTTAGCGACAAAGTGTTGAGCGCTAGATCCGCCTACCAGGCGTAGCTAAAAGACCTGATGGTCTAGACGCACTCCTCTTTCGAGGAAGTGGGTGAAAGCCCGAGGGGCTGAAGGGCCGGAATGCAAAGTATGTACCAGTAGAAGTGTTGGTACCAAACACACGCATGTAAACACAGTAATAACTAGCTATCAGTAGAGTGGTAAAGCCCAGAGGCCGAGCATGACAGGAATAAAGTCAGTGAGCAGACAAGCGTACAATCAAGCGGAGCTGGCATGCTGGAGCGAGGCTAACGCACAGCGCTAAACGCTATCATGCCTGATTTAGTTATCGCTCGCGGTGAAACCACGATAACGTAGAGCAATCACTCGTGGCGTAACCACACTCGGATAGAGTTAGCAATAGAGCACTGAATGCTAGGTTCGCCTACCAGGCGGAGCATGAGAGCCCGGAGGCTGAATACAACCCGAAGGTTGGGTATAGAAAGCCTGGAGGCTGAACGCAGCCCGAGGCCTAGGTATAATACTTGCACGAGATGTTAGTACCACACGAGCACATATATAAACATTAAATTAACTAGACTATCATGGAGTGGTAAAGCCCGGAGGCTGAGTATAGATCCCGGAGGCCGAGTAGAGAGCCCAGAGGCTAACGACCATGAAGGGTTGGCCACACATGATATAAAGCAGAAAATAAAGTACATCACGGGCAGTGTATATGTACAGGAAGTAAATTAGATTAATACATGCATTCGTCGCAGTACTATACATATACAGTTTAGGGCACTTGACCACATACAAATACAAATACAAAATACAAAATGAAATACAATTTAAATGCGGGGGATATAATACAAGTGTTCCCCAAAATACAATCAACTTGTCAAAGCGGGAAAACCCAATAAAAAGGCGAGGACACTCGCCTAAATCTCAGAAAATGCCGTCAAACTTCAGAAATCCCAAATCAACACCCACGAGCTGAATTATATAAAATATATTAAAATATATTTATAGAGAGAGAATTATAGAGAGGAGAGAGAAGAGAGAGAAACAAGTGAGAGAAAGAGAGAGAAAAGAGAGACAGACCCGACCACTTGGTCGACTAGCTCAGGCCCCCGACTGTGAGCCCAGATCTGGCCCATGGCCAAGTGGCCGTGGGTGGCGGTGATGGCCACACGTCGTCGGCAGGGAGGAGGGCCGGCCAAAGAGGAGGAGGAAGTGGTTTTGGTGGTTTTAGTGGAGGTGATTTGGTGGTTGAGATTGAAGAGGAGGAGGATTAATTTGGGGTTAGTGGTTAATTTTGAAGAAGAAGGTGGAGAAGTTGATGAAGGTGGAGGTAAAGATGGTGACGTTGGAGGTGGTGAAAGAGAAGATGGGAAGTGGTGTGGCCGAAGTTGGCTCGCCAGAGCTGGAGCCGTGCCGGAGCTGGGGCCGTGCTCCAGTGGTGGTGGTTAGCTTGGGGTGGAGAGAGAAAGGGGGAGAGATCAAATTTGAGTGTGAATGAGAAAGAGAGGGAGAGTGAGAATAGAGAGAGAATTTTAGAGATAAGGGGAGGAAGAGGGAGGATTTTGAGAGAAAGAGTGAAAAGGAGGAGGAATTGTCGTCGCTGGCTCAGGAGGAAGAAGAGGAAAAGAAAAAGAAAGAAAAAGAAAAAAAGAAAGGAGGGAGGAATTTCAAGGGGGAGATATTTTGGGGTTGGTTTTTGTGTGGCGGAGAAAAAAAAGGAAAAAGATAAAAGAAAGAAAAGAAAAAGATGTGGTGGGAAAAAAGGAAAAGGAAAAAGGAAAGGAAAAGAAAAATAAAAGAAAGAAGGAAAATATCTGGTGAAAACTCTGAGATCTTGGAAAATTCAAATACTAATTTATTCAGTCAAAATTTGACAATTTTGGAAAGATTTTCAAAAATTCTCTAAAATAGTAAATATTATATTAAGGTACATGGTAAAATTGGATTAAAAATTTTAATCCTATTTTTAAAATAAAAATCCTGGAATCTACCAACGATACCGGTCGACACCAGAACTGGTCGAACGTTGATAAATTCAGAAAACCCCCAAAAATTGTAGTAAGGTAGAAAATATGATTCTAAGAAATAATATGAAAGCGGATTTTAGAAATTCAACTCCGTTTGTAAATTTAAAAATCCTGAAATCAACTAGCGATACTGGCCGACACCAAATCCGGTGGAATTTTGACAAATTCAGAAAAATCTCTAAAAAAGCATTGAGATAGAAAATATGATTCTGAGAAACAATGTGAAGCAATTTTCATAAATTCAACTCCGTTTGTAAATTAAAAATCTAAGAATCGATCGGAGGCACCGGCTCATACTGGTTTTGAAGATTTTGCAATTTAATTCAGAAAAATTATAGAAAATTATAGAAAATCTAAAATATTAGAAAATAATGCTTGAAACTAAAAGTGGTCAAATCTGGCATCGAAAAGACTAAATCGAGCAATATACTAGGATCGGATCCCCGGTTCAGATTAGGGTTGACTTCGAGTTCACGAATCCGGATCCAATGTAAAACGATCGCATGAATATTCATAAAATAAAAATAAATAAATAAAGTAAATCAAAAAATATGATCGAAAAATCTGAATACTATCTAAGTACGTATTCTGGGAACGGGGTGTTACAGTGATAAAGCCTTCAGAGTGGCAGATATGATTTCAGATTTTGGTGTCTTCAGAGTGGGGTAGTCTCGGGAAGGCCAGGAGAGGCAGGGGATCCGACATGGATACAGAGACTTGTGGATGTCTCGGGAAAAACTCTTGACAGCTTGGACATCTTCATCATCGTGGCCGTGGTCAAATTTTGACCACTACACATACAAATCTCAGTTTTTGAAACCGGGGTACGTTTAAGTTAAAATGAAAAATCTACTCAAAGTGGAGTTTCAATACCCCCAGTTTTACAACGTTTGGGAAACCTACAAACCTCAATTTCAATTACTCTATTTTGTCTAAGAAACAAATATCAGTTTCAGTAATCTCATTTTGAGCTTGAAACTCTCCCAAAAGTGAAGTTTGAGAGTTGCTAGACGAGGCCTTAATGGTAATCATAAATTAATTGCACGTTCAACTGATTTAGTAACCCCAAAAGAGAAACCTTCAATAAAGACTTTTTGATTTTCTTTATAGGCTCATTACAAGGATAAACAATCAAAATAAATTTTGTTTGTTATCAGCACAATTTTCAAACATTACACTTGTCTTTTCCTCA
The DNA here is from genome assembly GCA_038442645.1 of Agave tequilana. NCBI lineage: Eukaryota > Viridiplantae > Streptophyta > Magnoliopsida > Asparagales > Asparagaceae > Agave > Agave tequilana. Next base: position 36,875 of record JAVJIF010019722.1, read on the forward strand.
TCCTTTGTCCCTTAAGCTACTAGATAGGAGCTTTATTTTGCAAAATGCGAACCATACCTAACAAGTAGGCTTAAACTGGGCCAAATCCCATATTTGGGCCCGTTAGGTTAGACCATGCCCGCCCTATTGGGCTTCAGGCCTATCCCATTTATTTTCTTTTCAGAAAAACAGGTCAAAGAGAAATTCTATCAAATAGAGGCATTTCTGATACCTATACAAAAAAAAAAAAAAAAATGCAACAAGGTTTGGTCAACAACAAAAGCCCATTACCGAAATACATTCACATGTGACAAAGAGAAAGAAGATTATCTCTAAATTCATTTAGGGCGATTCATAATGAAAAACGAGTTGGGCTGAGTTAAGGCTGTTCGGCCCACAGCCAGTATGGGCTAAGCCCGGGAGCGTGACCCTGTCAAGCTCCACACCGCCATTGAGCAAAGCATCGGATTGCTTGCTCACAAACTCCCATGTCTTGCCCTTTCATCCGTAAAGTTTGGCGCGCGCGCGGGCGCCCCCCTTTTCAAGAGCGGAGGCCACAATGATCTGTGAGGGGTAGGGGGAAAAAACGGCGGGAAACGAAACCCTCGACGAGACCCCAAGCTTTTTGTCTCCTCTCTCTCTCTCTCTCTCTCTCTCTCACACACACACACACACACACACTCTCGTGGCGGGCCCTCTTCGTCGAGATCCGGCCCGTTCTCTCGATGGCGATGGCGATGGCGGGAGACGAAGCCCTAGAAATTTTCCGAGAGATCCAAGCTCTCGTCTCCGATAAGCTTCAAGTGGTAAAAGTCCATAATCTCCCAACCTTTAAAACCTTTCTATTAGATTGCTGTCATGATTTTTTTGGGAAAGTTTTGAGCTTTACTGTGATTTCGAGAAATTTGGTTGTTTCTTTTGGTGGGCACAATTTGAGGGGGCACTGTAATTTGGGCGCAGTGCCGTTAGATTTCCTGCCAAATTTGATCTTTTTCCTCTTGAATAGACCCTTTGGAGTGTTAATTTAGCAATGAGACTAAATTAGGGTTCTTCTGCCTAATTACTGGAACAAAGGCAAAACATGTAGCAAGTGCGACTCAGAAAACATTGCAGAAGACATTGAATGCAAAGACGAGGGTATTAGCTGAGATATTACGCCATTGACGGCCTGCAATGGCCCTTATACGAGAAGCTGAATGTGGTTTTTGAGAGATTGAGTGGAAAATTTTGTGCGAAACATGAGACCTACGTTGAATGATCAATTTTATAATGCCATTGCATTTGTTTGCTCTCATGCATTCTCACTGAAGGATCTTGACTGGCATAACATTTCTTGGAGATCATTGAGTTCTTATAACTCCATCTAGGAACAAGTAGCATATTGAATAACTTTGTGGTTGAGGTAATGAGATCATGGGATGATACCATACTGGAAATGGTGAATACGTCAAAGGCACCCAGAATCTAATCGTGAGTGGCAAGTGGATCTATTAGATTAGGCCTTACCTTTATGAATGATATGATTCCAGGCTATCAAGGTATGTTCAAGATGTCATTAGGTGACCTACTTTTTTTCTTTAGTTCCTTCATGGGCAATGAGTTTTTAAATTTATTCTCTATTTCTTGAGCCATGTCTGAGCTTTAGAAGGAAGCAACACAGAACTGGCCAATAGGTATACTGTTCATGTTTCAACCCCTTGAATAGGAACATGAAACCCGTCCTACCTTAGAGATGAACGAAGCTGTTCATACCCCCTTTTGACCGTAAGCAACTATTAGGTCGAGAGTATCTCCTGCACGATCTAGCAGAATCTTCAAAGTTTGAGTGATTGAGATATTTCCTGCAGGGCTCTAGTGAATATTCGAAGTTGGAGGTTAAGCAGGAGAACCGTATACCTTTATTTATTTAACTACAAAACTATATGATTGAATTGGGAGACTTCTGGAGGATCTATTTAGCAATATTATTATTGGAGAATGAGGTTTTTGTTTTCCTAGGATTATTAGAAAGATTATGAGGTATATGCTATCAACATATAAAAAACATGCAATGTTATTATCAACATTGCCACTTTGTGTCCTAGAATGTGCCAGAGCCCAAGCCATGTTCCAAATAGGTGAATCGAGGGCCAAAGAACCTCTCTTCCGCTTACCACCTGAAGAATGATCCTACCAACACTCCTGTTGGCACCAAGTGGGGAGCCGTACCAGGCCCATTATGAACTTTTCTGCATGTATGATTCAACCATCTAGTTTGGTGTGGTCAATCGATGATTGATAGTGAATTTCTTTTGATTTGGTGGCTTGGCACAGTCAAGGCTTGGCATAGTCATGAAATTGTTTCATCTTTCTTGCTTGCTCGTCATGTCCAGTGGTGGTTGTACCCGATGATTCACCTGTTCGCTGTGAGTCTTCTTGAGGTATTTAAAAGAAGGCAATGTGCACATAAATTGTGCTATAACTGCTTGTAAGTTCTGAAATAAGGCAGGGTACATTTCTAACGTTGATGACCACTTCACTAAGAGGCTTCGAGAGACAAACACGCTGAGGAAAAAGTGGACTATACACGAAAAATGCAACAGCAAGGAAGGTACTTGGGAATATTTCACTTCATGAAACTAGATAAGTATTCTAGTATATAGAACATCTATTATGCCTTGTTGTCTTAGACAAGGATTAACCACATTAGTTATTTATGAAGCAGTGGATTTACAGCACTTGTTCAATTTTTGTTATTCACTACCACTACGACCAAAGCCATGATCACTATTGCAACCTCTCTCAATCAAGGATGCAATCATCTAGGGAGCACAATTGTAAAATGAGAAGGTTTTTCAGAAAGATTTATAAATAAGTTCAAGTTCTTATCTAGGGGCAGTCGGTACCACGTTGGTGCCAGAATTCTTGGCCTAGGCAACTATTCTCAAGAATATTGGATTCATGAAGGAAGCTGTAGATAATAGACAAATCAACCTTGTTTTGTTGCACGTGTTATGTTCGTGTAACTAGAGGAACACTCTAAACTCCCCCTCGGCTTAAGATTCTACCGACGAAACTGAAGATGGTAAGATTTTTAAAGAAATTACATTCACCTATGAGGCATGATATAAGCCAGAAAGCAATATGAAAGCACATGCGTAGCAGCATTGTCACTGCTTCTAACAATTTCATGGCACCAAATGTTGCAAGGCTTCATCAACATGTTAAAAAGTATAAAAGGAAAAATAGATAAGCACGTTACCCCCTAGATTTTAGATCAAATGTACTATGAAGGCATAATATTTTGAGACTATGAAAGTAAGCAGCTTATTTTTTGTTGTCCATTTTACTGTTGTAAATATTTTTGTAACACTAACTGCTAAGCAAGCTTCTTCCACTTCCTACTAGTAGAATTGGCTAGTGGAATACTTCGAAAGCTGACATTTTTATTTTATATTTTGATATAACCTAGGTTTCTTACAAATGGCTTAGCCGCAACTTTTCAGTGTCATCAAATTATGCCAAAAGGTATGAGTTTTGAATATCAAGAATAATAACTATCATATGCATTCCTTTGAAATATTATTTCACCAAAAGTTGCTATAATAACTATCATATGCATTCCTTTGAAATATTATTTCACCAAAAGTTGCTATTTTGCCTAGGTTGCTGAAGGAGTTCGCTGACAAGCATGGAAATGAGTTAGAAGTTGTTTACACACTGTCTGGATGGCTAAAACACAATCCTGAAACATACTGCATTAAACTTGCATCAGGACTGAATCTTGCAGGTAAAATGGACGTATACAAATATTGCAAAATATTTACTAGCATTTTACTTGTGATACTTTGTCAATGAACTTTTCTCATTCATACCTCTTATTATTGACTTCATAATTGCATGCATGCATGCATGCATGTATAGTACATGTGTACGTGTCTGTGGTCAACAAGAACAAACAAACACACCCGCCCACACCCGCACCCCACAAATACAAATAAATATAAATTAATTAAAATTTTAAAAATTTTAAAAAATGAACCAACTAAAATGATGGCTTTTCATGTTAACTGTTTATCTGTTAAGACCATTTTGGTTTTGATAATATTTTAACGATTTTACGAAATTTTGACATGCAAGATTTTTGTATCAACAGCTACTTTCTTTCCTTTTGCATAACATGGTTTGGGTAAACAATTTAGCCTGATTAACTATCATTTGATTCCTTGAGAATACTTATCCTGTAATTAATATGATATTAGTGGTTCATGTTTTCTGATATAGCAGGTCGATTGTTCATCTACATTCTCATGCTGCAACTGGAAGTGCTTTTTGTGCCCAGGCATCTTACTGTAGTTGGGCTTTCACCCAACCAGAACCCAAGAAGATAGTAATTGTCTTACCTTGATCGGATACATATAGGCTGTTTGGTGAAATTGAGTTGTTTATGGTTGACCAGTTAATTTGGATACGAACTATGAATAAAAAAAATCTCACCTAATTCATAGACAGGTTTGATTTTACCATGAAATCTTGGTGGTTTGGCAAAAGCTGAATGAGTAAAATGAGCCCAGCAGTTAATGATCTGAAGTCTTGACGACAACAATAAAATAATGCATTTATCAACTCAACAGACTGGCAGTTTGGGACGAATCTGCCAATCCCAATTCCACCAGCTTTGTTTTGGGTTAATGCAACCCTTAGGTCGAACAAGTGGCGGCAGATTTGCCCGCTCATGCCGTCATCCATAAAGTCTAAAAACATAATAAAAAGTTTGCACCAAAATAGTATGTTAATAACCAAAATCTTCAAGAATTTTATTGACATCCCAGTGCATAAGATTATAAAAGATGTTAATATGGATACCCCACTAGATAGGGCCAGAGTGTAAACAAAGTCTGTAGCAAGATACCAGCAACCTAAGCAGTATTTAGGTAGACCTGTCCACGGTCTCCTTTAAATGTACAGAGAACTAATGATAAAAAGCCTGTTTTGCAACCTTTTTAATATGCTTGAGATGAATTCAATTAGTTTATAGATTGGCAGATACATGTCACTTTGTTTTCCATTATAGATTCTCAAATAAATACCAGAGAGTATTGACGCACTATGCATTGCATTTCAATTTATTGGAGGATTTATCAATTACTGATAGGATCTCAATCTCTCAGAAGATAATGATAGGTCAATTTTAGTAAAATCACTTAATAATAACAAATGTAATCATATGAAATCCCTATAGCGTCGATACATTTTTATAACTAAGAAATTGTTTGCTGGAACATGAAACAAACAGATGAGTCCTGACACAGAGCACTACGCAGTGCATTTCAATCCATTGGAGGATTTATCAATGGGATGATAGAATCCCTGTTTTAAATATTGGCCGAGTCGGCCGAGATATCGTCCCATATCTCCTTTTTTGCCTGCTGCTGATATGATATGGGGAAATCGTTCGCTATATCGTTTGTAGCAAAAAACGGCCGATATTTGAAATATTGGCCAATAAGTCGCCCGATATATCACCCGATATGAAATAACTTATTTATTGCACGACAAGTGCAAATGTACATTATTTTTTACTGTCTTTGTATGCATATTACATCATTTTTATTAGGTAGATGATATCTATTACACTAAACTAACTTTTAGTTATTAATATTTCATTATATATAATGTCTGATATGAACGCCCGATATGCGCGCATATCCCCGATATTTCCCCCGATATCCGATATGAAAAACCCACATCCGATACGATCCCGATATCTGATATTTAGAACCTTGCATAGAATCTCAATCTTCTAGAAGATAATGAAAGGTCAATTTAAGTAAGATCACTTAATAATGAATGTGATCATATGGAAGCTGTACAATGTAGATAATTTTTGATAACCCATGACTTCTTTTGCTTGGACATGAAACAGGCGGACGTGTCCTGAAAATTTCCAGCTTTATTTCTTAATGAACATATAAGAACACCCTGCACTAAAGATATGTCTTCTGCTGCAGAGGAATCTTTAACGTAAAATCTAGCTGCGATATATCTGTTATATTTTCTACTAATGAAGTGAAGGTGAGGCCTGCTTCAGAAGTCAAAGCAAAATAGTTTAACAAAAGCAGTCAGTTTCTCTGTTTTTGGCGGGTTATAAAGAATAATGGAGTCTTTGATGAAGACATGTCTAATAAATAGGGATGGTTTTTTATCAAATGGCTAGATGCTTTATGCTATGGGCATGCCTTTTCAATGCTAGGTAAACTCTGTGATAATGAAAAGTTTGCGGTTTCAGTCGCTCTATAGCTTTGCTATTCATTTTATATTACAAGGACTTGCTTTTAACAATTTTAATGCTTAATATATTTGTCCTTACACTTCGCATGTTCATAGGTACATATCTGCATGCCCACTCAAATCCACACAACCTACATCATGCTCCCAATGACAAGAGTATAAGAGTTGCCCAACACTGAATTGGATGTTCAACATTTTCTAAATCATAATATCAGTACTAGTCAGTGATGGAACTCTAGTTTCTGTTGGTTTTTCTTTTTTCTTTTTTCGTAGAATATAGTGAAGTTTCCTGCTCTGCTCGACATCTGATTAAGCTAAATCTGCCTGAAACTTGGGATTTATTTAACTGACCCCAAATACTTGGGATAAAGTCTTTGTTGTTTTTGTTATTAATATTATCACTGCTGTTTTCAACATACGTAAATTTTAATGGTTTCTGTGACCTTGTCTTTGATGTTGGCTTAAATGTACAGAGGAAATTCCTTTAGTTCATTACTGTTAAATACCTACTAAATGAAACAAAAGTATTAAGTTTTCTTATTTTTAAAGAAAAACGATGTTGAACCAAACAGCAGCACTAGTGCTAAAGAACCGGTTTTCTAAATGAAAAAAATGTAATGCATAGGGGGAGAAAAATCAAAAGCTGTTGATAAGAATATTTCAGATTATGATTCATGATCTCCTGCAAACTGTCTGGCCATGAAGAGGCATCAGAAGCTTCTTTGACTTCCCGTTAACCTTCCCATGAGAACACTTGTTATTTTAATCGATTATCTCATCTGCATCCTCTGAACTTGTTTATGAAGGCATCTTGAGGTTATGCCAATTGCACAACTGGAAAAACCATCTTTCCATGAATTACCATAACTTATGCTACCATGTTTGACGTTCTCTAATTATTTGTGTGTTAATTGGTGCAGAAGTGAAACAGGAATTCAAAGACAACTGCTCAGTTCAGGTATATAGTGTCCAAGGTTGCATCCCAAAGGATCTTGCATTGCTTTGGAATGCTGAATTTGTACAGGCAGAAGAGCTCTTCAGTCAGCCCTCAACTACTGAAAATTGTTTGAGGGACAACAGGTGCAGCACTCCTTTCTTTTGCCAAAAAGTTTCTCGTTATGGTGGTTTCTGGACCATTTTAGTTATCTGTCTTCAGGTGTAAATGGGATATCACTTTGTAAATTAGCATGCATTTGTTGATATTTAGTTTCTTTTTAGGTTTTGTGGTGTTTCGAATTCCTTTGTCAAGTGCGCAGTTGATGGAAAGCCTACTACTGCTTCTGAGCTGAAAAATGATACAGGAACTTATGTGAGACATCCAACGAGTAGCATTCTCAAAAGCCCATATGTTCCAGCCCCTCAACCGGGACCTATGGCGCAGTCAAGCCTAAAGAATGGAATGCAGTCCTCTTCAATGGTCAATTCAAGTGCTAAAAATGACAGAACTGCTTCAGTAGTTAATGATCAAACAAGTAAGCCTCAGGTAGTTAAAGAATCAATAACTGTAACACACGCTAATAAAAATAAAGGTAAGGATGAAACATCATCAGGTGGCGGCAGCTCTCTAGCCAATCTGTGGGGTCGCACAACTGCAAAATCAAAACCCTCAGATCCTGCTGTAGACACAAGCAGTAATGTTCCTAAGGCCGCTGGTAAGTGTAATAGCATATTCCTTTTCTTCCTTTGTTGCATGCTATGTGAACATTGACGCAATTTTTTAGTCTGGATTTGTCTTTAAAATTGTATGCAGTCACTGCTGAAGCTCAAATTTGTGCACATGAAGCAGCTGATGCTATGAGTAGTGGTGATGATGAGGCTGATCTAAACTACAAGAGAGAGTTGAATGGTGCAAGCAATAGAAAGAGAAGGGTGGTCATAGATTTTTCAGATGAAGACGAGGAAGAGGAAAATGCAGTCAATCTTTCATCTCCAGGTCCTCTGAATGTGCAGCCTGGTTCAGATTCTTTACATGATACTAGAAATTTGATGGAGAAAAATAATCTAATTGAAGAACAGAAAAATGACAAAGTGGAGGTTAAGCAAGATAAAAGCAAAGAGAGAAATTTTGGATTACCCGGGGGTGATACAAGAGTCGGAAACAAAAACAATATTACTGGGATTTCTTTACAAAAGAAGACCCATAGTGATAATCCTAAAGATGTTGATGATGGAGATAATAAAGCAAATGATAAGATGGCTACTGCTTCCACTTCACCCAAAAGGAGAAAAGTGCTAAAGACACGAATTGACGAGCGGGATAGAGAAGGTATTTCATCAGTCCTTCCTTTTAAAAAAGAAAAAGAAAAATATGAAGTCCTCACTGCTTAGTTAGACACGGTCATAATAAAAACAACATTTTATCCATCCCTAACGATAAATATTCACATGCTTTTCTGATGATCTTCATATGCCTCTGTTAAAGTTGAAAGTCCCTTTAGAAGTTCTTGGCTCTTAAGGACAGTAGGAATAGACTTAGCAACAAGAGTTTTTTGAAACCTTTAATGATTGGACATGTAATATCATTCTGACTTTAGGTTCCAGAAATTTTAAGACTGAAGAAATAGAATGGCATTCATCATAAAGTTTTCAGAGTTTCATGCTGAAAGTTAGTCTTTTATGTGCAAATTCAAATGTCTCCTTTCAAATGAAATAAAACATTGTACATGAATGTGTGAAACAGATCATTAGTTCAGGCGATATTAATAATTTTTCCAAAATTTATGATATGATAAACTCGGGGGGTCATCGTCTAAACTATTTGATATATATCTTTTGGTAGTATTTCATTTTTGCTATATGTAACATTCACTGATAAAGAAATCGTTTAATACATGAGATCTACATTCTAGTTAATGATTCTTCTAAGTAATTAAGCCTCAGGCAATTATTGTCTTTTTTATAAATTGTTTGATTAGATGATGGTTCTCATGTTTTGTTTCGTTCCATGCATTTTTAAGACTCTCCATAGACATTTCCACCATTTTGTCGTTGTTATTGTTATTTATGTTAAGGTCATTGGTACCCTCCATATGTAAAGCATTGGAACGGATAGATTCTATATTTCAATATGGAACGGTATTTGAGAGGAAAACTTACTAATATATTGAGGGAAAGCTGTAATCTTAGTCGTCTTCTGGAAGAATTGTCATCAATGCTATGACACAGTTACTGAAAATGTTCTGCTGAATTGATTTGTCGGCTGTTATTTTCCAGAGCATCCTAACATAGAACCTCATGCAGTAAGTTGAGGATGTTTGGCCTTTTCTCTTGCATACTTGAATTTCTTCTTTTACTTCATTTAATATTCTTTCAATAATACTACTCTGTTTTCATTTAAAGGAGAAGGTTTTCTCTAGTTGTTGAGAATATAACAAATTAACAAACATTCCGGGAATTTATTGCGTTTTCATGTTATCCAAAACACAGTTCCTTATAAATATATCTTTTGCAGTGACCAAAGTTGTCTGGGAGGGAGAAGCTGGTGATAATATTACTGATAAGACTACAACCAAGAGTGATGTTGGGACCAGGTATCTGATAAAACATGATTGTCAAGAAAATTATGCACTTACTTTAGACCTTTCTGTCATGCATTCTCTTGTTTATCCATGGTAAATAAAAGGAAAATATATTCATAAAAAAAAAACTTGATTCATATATGATTTTGGACTGTCCTAGGTTTAGACAAGCAAGAAAATTTTCTTGTTTCTCTGCGAATTTTTTTAAACTGAAATGGAAACAGTATTAAAAGCAAATTATTCTCATGATTCAGAGCATCCTCTGGGATATTCATCACGAACTAGAGACAAAGCTCCTGTTTACAACATTGCATTTAATGGAGACATACCAACAGTTGCATCATTCTGTTGATTCTATTATGCAGTTGGTTAGGCAAGACGTGTTGAATTGTGCTGGAAATACTTCTATATTCAAAGATTATGCATTATTAAATGATCTGCAGACGGTGATCAAATCAAATTTACTAGGACTATAATCAGATGTCTTGATAGACATCACTTTACAACACAATCATGTCTAGCGAATTTAATTGTTGCATAGGAAATAGGCATGCATGTTTATTAATCAATATAGGGTAAACGGTTAATTGCAGGTACATCTCCTGTACCATCGATATTGGAGCACTAATAACCCCTCAACTCTTTTATTAGCAAACAAACCCCCTGCTCTCCAAACAATGTTAGACTTCAGTCAATAAATCTGTTAGTGCTCTTACATGTGCTTTTCATATTTTTTTTAATTTCCTAACTACCCTTTAGAAATATTACTCTATTATATTAATTGCTGCCCTCTACCCCGCTTCTTCTTCAACTGAACCCATGCCATGGCTCTGCTCTTGATCGTGGGAGACACTCTGATCTCAGTTGAGGTTCTCTCTCTCTCACATTGTTTTCCTTCAAATCTGCAGGTGCTCTCGTGTTCGTGGACGAAGATGATGATGATAATGCGAAGATGCTGTTGGCGATCGTGGACGATGACGAGGGCTTGGTGACGACTCTGGATGACAAAGAGGGCTCGGGGACGACAAGGAGTTGGTGGTGAGATGTTGTTGAGGTCGTCGGCAATGATGTTGGAAGTGACCGGTGGCATGCGGCGAGGTGGGCGGCGGTGTTGCAGAGGCGCGGCGAGGTCGGCGAGGGTGTTGGAGGGCTGCTCTGGGGTCGTGCTGGTGGCGCAATGAATTGGGTCGTGCTGGTGTCGTTGGAGACGATGGGTGAGGACGAGGAGTCGGCGAAGACGATATCTGACGAGAACTTGATCCGCCTGCGAGGGCGGTGAGTTCTCTGAGGTTCGTCGACGGCGCTGGTAGATCTGGAGAGAGATGGTGGCGACTGGAAATTGAAGTGGTTGCAGTTGATGGCATTGCTTTAAAGGATGCCTTCCTCCCCCTTCTTCCAAATCCCTCCACCACTCGCCTTAAAGCAACATACATACATTGAGAGAGAGAGAGAGATGAGAAAGTGTTTCTTATCCTCCAAATTGAGCTGAGAGAGAGAGAGAGAGAGTTTCTCATCCACGTGGTGTTGGTGCCGGACAGTGTTCTAAATATCCCCGATATAACCCCGATATTGCGCCGATATTGCGTTTACGGCACCTAGCCGCAATGATTTGGCACATCCAAACCGATATAGCGATTTTCACCCAAAATCGCTGATAAATCGGCATAGACCCGATATATCGGCCGCAATTTCGGCGATTTTGGACCCGATATAGCGTTTTACACTCAATTTCTAGGTTAGGTATTTGGGTAATTCGAGCGATGTGGCACTGTGGCGTTTGTGAAGATTTTACACTTGGATAGTGATTATGCATTTATAAGCTTAATGCAAGTTATCGAGTTAAGTATATGTTAAACATATAAGTATGATGTTTTATGTAGCTTTATATAATTTATGAATATATTGTCTTATTGAGATGCAATTTAGGACAAGAAGATATGTATATTTACAGTCCGATTTTGACATCCGATTTTTAAAAATATCCCCGATATGTCTCCGATATATCCCTATCCCCGATAAATTTTCCCAGCCGATGTAGCCGCTGTGGCCGCCATTTAGAACACTGGTGCCGGATATGTGGATGAGGAGCACCGAAGGGAGCGAGGGGTCCGCATCGCTCACTGGAATTCGAGAAGGGGCTTTTGGACGCAGATCGAGGAGAGGAGCATGAAGTGCGACGCGCCGTGATGGCGGTCGATGGCGAGGCTATTTTTAGAGGCAAAGTAGTCGATGTTTCACGAATCCTGGATGCCGCTGCGCTCGCGGGCGACGACAAGGACATTGTAGCCGCGGGCGGAGAGCTCGCCAACGACGAACTTGTCGATGTAGAAGAAAGCACCTGTAGAGTATGTTCAATTGAAGAAGAAGAGGGCAGAGAGAGAAAGAGCACCTGGAGGATTGAAGAAGAAGAGGGTAGTTAGGGAATTAAATATTTCATTTAAAGCCCGTGTACGGGCACTAACAAAAATTCTAACTGGGGACTAACACTCTTTGAGGAGCAGGGGGTGTGTCTGCTAATAACATAGTTGAGGGGCTATTAGTGCTCATGTGTCAATAATCCATGGGGTGTACCTGCAATTAACCCATCAATATATAGATATCTGTTATATTAGCTGAGCATATATCTATCAAGTTATGTATGAGTAGTTCATTGTGCCATATTTATCTGAGAAATCGAATTTACTTGCACCAAAAGCATTTCTATTGGGTTCTATTAGAGGTTGTAAAGTGTCGCAGAGTACTGTTGGAGTGGGGTTTATTTTAGCAGGTTACTGTTAGCAGGTTTGAGTATGTTGGGTCACACATACACAAGGATAAGACTTTCTAATTTGCTTTCAAACCCTTCATATTCTAATTCAATGCTAGGAAAACAAAATTGAAACCCCCCAACAACCCCCCCCCCCCCCCCCCCCCACCCCCCCCGCGAAAAAAAATTATAACTGACTTTTAGTTTTCTTTCTTATGCAGCAATTGAGCACAAAAAATGGATGGTCAGAAGTAGTGTGTTGCTTAGATCTACTCTTTAGAACGTACACATTGTTGGTCCAAAAAAACACTTTAGAACACATGCACACTAAATTTTGTTGGATTTCAAACATTTTAGGCTGTAAAAGTGAACAATTTTGCTAATTTCGGTCATTCATTTTGTGCCCATTTGATGCATTGGCAAGAAAAACTTAAAATTAATGGATTTTTAGGCACTACAAATGATGTAGATCAATTCAATTTGAATGAATTTTAATTTTTTTTTCGTATCATTGAATTCGAATGGGTAGGATTTGAAAGCAAATCCTTTCAAATGGAGCCATCTCTCTCTCTCTCTCTCTCTCACACACACACACACACACACACACACACACACACACACACACACACACACCAAATAGAGTTGAACTAGAAACTTTTCATTAAACCTAACAAGTAAATTTAACACATCTCCTACCTTTTGTTTGCTATGGGATAAGGGCTGGTCATAATTTTAAAGGGAGAATAGTAGCTAGGGAATATTGTAGTGGTGGACCATTGGGCTATAGTTGAAGAAGTGTTAAATCTACAAATATAGACTTAGTGGAAATTTTGACCATTGGGCCGGTCAAAAACAAAACAAAACGAAAAATGAAAAACAAAAAACAAATGTAGAATTTGAAGGATTTTTACCTAGTTTATCCATCTGTTGAAGTAATACGAAGTTGGAAGGCAAGTAGCATTTGTTGAATCCTTAATATAGGAGAGTTCCAAATTAACTCCTTAAATCCATCACTAAAACATTGTTTATACAGGGTGTGTGTTATTTTTAGTGCTTTCATCTCTTTCCACTATTTTACCCAAAAAAAAGAAAAAAAATGAAAAACAGAAGTAAAGAAAGAAATGCATAATATGGGATGCTTCCCTCTCAAGATTGGGTTTCATGTGCTTCTCTTTCTGATTTAGTGTACCCCAGTTTTCGTTGATGCTATTGGTCAGCATACCTTAGTTGGCAAATCCACATTGATCCCTCTTCATATGGGAGATCTATCCTTGATCTGCCTTCTACTTCTACATCACAAAGTCGTGTAGCTGTTGGGTTTACAGCCCCCTTGATCTTATATTGGTTATAAACTATCATTCTATGTGATTTTTACAGCCCCCTTGATCTTATACTGATTGTACTCCTCATTCAGTTTGCAACTCCTAAGTCATTTTTATGGCAGGCCTCCTGTGGCTAATAAAGCACAGGCAGTAGGGAGGAATGCCCCAGCAAATCCAGTGAACAAAGCAGGTAGCAAGAAACCAGCAAAAGGTGGTGGAAAGGATGCTAAGCAAGGAAACATTCTATCCTTTTTCAAAAGGTCTAACCGCACAAGAATGAGAATGGCTCCATGGGTGCAAATTGTAAGTTTCTTGTAAACTTGAGTTCATATAAAACTTGAAGCAAGAAGATATAATTCCCTTGTTAAGCTACTATCTAATGCTAGGACATAACTAGTAGAAAATCTGAAGTAGAAAAATCTGGAGGACATAACTAGTAGAAAAATCTGAAGTACACAGGTCTTCAGTAATGAATGCTTATGACTATCAATTTTCTCTCCAGATTTGCCTCACAGATTGCAGCTTACTATAGCACTTATCTGAGAAGAACTTCAAGTATCATAGACCTAGTTTGCTCCTGCTATACTTTTACAACAGCGAGAATACACTTAAGCACAAAAACAATCTATTTACCTACTTTTTGGAGCATCTAAGTGGGTCTGAGATTGATCAGAAAACGTGCAGAGATGAGTCTAATTGTTGCATAAGAAAAGTTGAAATTGATTATTGTAATATTTATGGGGAAACGAACTCTAATAGTTGGCAGGTTTGGATCTCTCAAAAAGGGGAAAGGAAAAAAGTAAAGGGAGTTACTCAGATGACCTCCTGGGAAGTCCTCGTGTTGCCCCCTCACTTAGATTAAAAAATAGAGTTGCTCAGATAGCTTACTGTAGGCACTCTCTTCCATGGCCAAAAAATGAAATTGATGAAAAATAGTGAAGCGGAACACATCTATTTCTGCTTGCAAGAACATAGATTTGACACCTCATTCGGATCATTTCCTGCACAAACAACTTATAGTTTGTTGCCTCGAGTGACTATTGGAACAATTCTTTAACATAAGATACTGAATAACCTTATTGTTCAGGCATAAACTCCAAACTCAAAAATTTCATTTTGTTTACAGTGTAGCGAATTTCTTTCTACTTGTTATCTTATGCCTAATCTTTTACCCGCTCTGCAGATTCAATTTTGGTTTGATTATGCACTAAGCTCTGTCTGTGCACACCGAACCTCTCTGGTTTTGTTACAAAGAGGAAAAAAAACACACTGTACAAATCTGCTCTGTGCATTTAATACACAGCTGCTCTGGTTTGGTGATCTGGGACCTGATTGTAGAATGATGGACCTTTGATTTGGGTAGCAAGCTATACCAAAATTTCCACGTGATTTATCTGGGAAACTGGTAGATGTAGCAAGCTGACATTTATATGTTTTGCTTTCTATGTTTATGATAAATCTGGACTATCTGTAACACATGGCTGCTGCTCCATCTGTAATTAAGCTTTATTACAGCTTGTAAGAACCATTGCTGTATTTATTCAAACAAAAATCAGTGTCAGCTTATCATGGCAACAGTTACTGAATCAGAATCTGAAGTTCGGCACCTGCTACAGTGGAACTCCCTCCCTGCTACAGTGCTGACTGATATTCGGATACGCCTCTCTCTCCTTTGTGATGGCGGGAAGGGAATGAACACAAGTGATTTGAGTTAACTGGTAATGGGTTCCGTTCGGGTAATTGCCAGTTAACCCAACAACCCGCGCCCTGTTTTTTTGTTTTTTTAGTTACTCGCAGCAATTTGTTACGGTTCGGATCCAGTGCAAGCCCGCACCCAATTGTTTCCGATGCCAATGGATATCCTTTGCTTGAGCTCCAAGTCAGTGAGAGAGTATAAATAGCTGCTCTGAAATTTCTTTTGTTTTTTAAGCTTGGAATTAGCTGGAAATCCTTATCAAAATTCTCATTCTGTAAAAGAGAGTTGAGCCTCTCTTTTTGCTCCAATTTCTTATTGGATTGCAAGGTCTCCCTGTGTTCGTTCTGATTGCAGGCCGAGATGGTGCCTAAGAACCGTCACAGATTCACGGCGGCGGATGCATCAATGGTATCAGAGCGCCAGCTCGTCGACGAACTCGTGGAGGTCGGCAACGATCCTGAGGAGGAGGTCAACCCCCTGGATTAGCTGCACTTCGTGCTGGCCTTGATCCCAGGGCCAGTTCGGATCTGCGAGAGCTGGCTAGTGACGGCTACAACTCTCAAAAGGACCGACGCCTTGACCTCCTCCACCATCAGGAGCTACGGGGGTAAAGCTTCCTCTCCTTAAAAACCCCAAGGTAGACATACCCATGTTCAATGGTACCGGAGATGTATTGAACTGGCTGTATCAGATGGAACTCGTATTTACCATTCATGATACCCCAATGAAGGGGAGAGTAGAATTTTGTGTATTCTACCCGAGACAGGATGCAATGGTGTGGTGGAGATGGTTTCAAAAGCAGAAGGGTAGTGTGTCTTGGCATGAGTTTTAGAGGAGATGGTGTTGCAATTTCAAATATCAGAGTGTCAATTTGTCCAAGGGTGGAAGAATGTGGGAGCTCAAGGGGGTGCATACTGGGTCAGTGGAGCTAGTGGCTGCAGAAGCTATGGACAGGTCCCTATTTCAAACTACCATGGGTTGGGTCATCTATGTATATAACAAAGATGGACTAGACACAATTTCTCCACAAGAAGAGATTTGCCCTGCGCTGCAAGCATTGTGCAAGGAGTATGCCATGGTTTTTGATGAGCCTAAGGGTCTACCACCCAAGAGGAGCCATGATCACCAGATTCCCCAGCTGCATGGGGCTGGTCCAGGCAATCTCAGACCTAATGGCACCCTTGAGAACAGAAGAATGTCATTGAGAAGATGATAGAGGAGATGCTGGAGGCAGGCATCATCAGGAACAACAAAAGCCAGATATGCATCACCCATAGTATTGGTCAAGAAATTTGATGGAATCTGGAGAAGGCTGTGTCTAGATTACAGCTCTCTAAATCAGAAGATCATTAAGATAAGTATCCAATTCCTTTAATTGATGAACTATTTGACGAATTGCATGGTTCCACTGTCTTTACCATACTAGACCTAAGAAGTGGATATCATCAAATAAGAATGAATGAGTCTCATATACAAAAAACAACCTTTAGAACACATTCAGGCCATTATAAATATTTAGTTATGTCTTTTGGCTAATCCAATGCCCCAGTTACATTCCAGGCAATGAACGAGCTTTCATACTTGAGAAACTTTGTACTGATATTCTTTGATGATATTCTCATCTATACTGCTAACTGATTATTCATCAAATGTGCATATTTTTCGTCATATTTTCACATTTATTTTTATAAAATAATGCTATGTAATTGTATTTTTCCTTAGTAATGTGCATGCCTCTATAATTAAAGATAGAAAAGAAAAGAAGTCCAAAAGATTAAAAAGAAGCCCACAAGACCAACAAGTTAAAGAAATTAAGAGATAATCTCAATACTAATTGGAGATAAAGGAGAAAATCAACTTAAATTCAACATTGCATTCTAGGGCATTTGTCTATTTTTGTTACGTTTTTATTACTGTTGAAGAGTGCTGGAGTAAGGTGCGTTTGCATTGCATGTAGCTTAGAAAACATACTTGTATGTTATTACTTGGGTGTTATTTTTGCTGTATACTTGCACACACGTACTAAAATGAATTAAGGATTTGTCCTATAAACAAGATAAGGTGGGAAAGTCATTACCCTTCCTTAGCCGAAAAATCATCTCCTCACTCACTAACGTAGCCTAACTTAAAATGGAGTAGACGTTGGCCCTAGGGACATCTCAGACTCAATAGGAGAGAGATCTAAGGGAAAAGTTGATTAGAATTTGACTCTTTCCAAATCGGTGTCAAAGGCTGGGGATTGAGAGGCGAAACCTCGAAGAACAATGATTTGACATAATTAAGCCCGTTGCTTAGGCACAGATACCTCTCACTGGTCTTACCCCTACCTGACCGATTAAGTTGTAGTCAGATTCTGTAATATAACCCCGTGGATAGTCTAACCAGTTAGGAGTCACTAGGTCTAAGGTCTACCCTAAGTTAGACTAGATTTTTCTTTGTTTCTTTGTTTGTTTTTTGTTTTTGACCTGACCAACATTTAGCTTCATATACTCAATATCTAGATCAACCTATTGAAGAGAAATCTTCTTTAGAAAAGAGTTTGGAAGCCTTTCTTGAGTCCACGCGACAACTCCAAATCTCGACGGACTCAAATTCCCAAGTCTATGATCCTTACTCCAGTCCCACCACAACAAGAAGAACATACCGACTTAAAAAAGAGTATAGAATCCATGATCAATTCCAAAGTGATTCTTTCGATATGATGAACTAAGACTTAGATCTCAATTGTCTGCCTATAGTTGGTCGTCTATATTCGCTGGTTGAGGAAGGAGGAAAGAGGCGTGGAAAGTTGTTGCAAGAATGAAGAGCAGCGCCACATGCGTAGAAATGCGAAAACTCTCTACCCGATCTTTGACTATTGCTGACACTTCTAACCATATTGATAAAGACCAATTCTAAAGTATCCTTTCGATATGATAGAAGTAAGACTTAGTTGATTAGAAAACATGAGTAAGAATGATGAAACTCTCCCTACCTAATCTTTGACTATTCCCAACACTTCTAGCCATATTGATGAAAATCAAGAATCATGGTATCTTGAAGACTTTGACCAAGATTCAATTTTATCACAAAATCTTGAACTTGATCAATATCAACCCATTTATAAATTGATAAGTTTTCATTTCAATAAAATTGAACTTGAACATGAATGTGATCTCAACTCACAACTTTGTGATTCAATTTCAATTTTTAAATCTATATTAACTTCGATATCTTACCCAAGTTGGACCCATTTTCCAAGCCAACATCGATTCCTTTATCCATAGACTTTGAAATTGAACCACCTTTGGATAGTCACATTTCACTGTTGGGAAAAGAATGTGGAATTAAGTTCTTTGACTTGGACTAACTCTTGAATCAAAACTGACTCTCAAACCCAAAGTCTATTTTCTTGAGTTAGTAATGTTTCACGAACCTATCACTCTTGAACCTAAGTCAATCATTCCATCAAATCACATTCTTTTCTTGGACATAGGTATTGAACATAATGATTCAGTGATGATTTTTCAAGATTAGTCATGTAAAGAGAACAATTTTCATGATAGGATCTTGCATGATCCTATTCATATTGTGAATTATAAATATGTAAGTAGAAAAGTGGTCAATAAAGGTGAGTTCCGTAAACCATCGCATTATCTTAATTGGGTAGTAACGCTTGGCCCAATCCGATCACCATCGGAACAACCACCTTGAGCTAATATTTTCCTCCCCTTTCTTTTTTTTTTCATGCATTTATGCACATATATTGTGAACAATGCATGAGATAGGTGATTGGTAGTGAAAAGTGCATTTTTATCATCATATTTACCATCACATTTTCATATTTATTCATATAATTTTGCACATTTATTAATATTTTGTGATTTATTGTGTGCAGGCCTTGAGTTCTTATTTTAATAATAAATAAAGCCTAAAAGAAGCCCAAAAGCCCATATTCAAGCCCAAGTGTAAAAGTGCAAATATCAATTGTCAAAAGTGCAAATACACAAGGGCCAAAGTTGCAAATATTAAAGAAGAGGGAAGGATAGACTTCTATTCAACCCTAAACACTTGCGGGATGAGGATAAAAGTTAAAAGAAGAGAAGGAAATTCGTGGAAAAGATTTGGGATCTAGGTAACTTGCTTCCCAAGTTATATCCAAATCTAAAGATGAAGAGCCGAGATTCAACTTCCAGAAGGAAACGCCTAGATGGACGGACCAGGGGAGGCCACGCGCCAAAGCGCGTGGCCAGCCGCCACCATAAGGCCGCGGAAACGCGGCCCAAGCCGCGTTTCCGCGGCAATCCTGTCAAATCCAGATACCCGTTTTCGTGGGAGAGTTGTGTTGAGACTCTACCTCCTTCTGCTCCTATAAATACCCCCTGCAGTGCAACCAAGAGGAGCGTCCAGCGCAGTACAGGCCAAAGCTAGGGTTTTTAGATTTTTCTAGTTTGTAGTTAGGTTTTGCTTTTGTAATTTTTATTTCTTTTAAGAGAGAGAGGCTTATGTTGAGCGTGACACCGATGTACCTTCCTCTTCTCTGCCATTGATTAAAAGCAATAAAGGTAATATTTTTTTTTTGTTCATTGCTTTATGTTCCTTTTCGTTTTCTTTTGTTTTTCTATTTTTATCTCTGTTGGTTGATTGATGAGCATGCAAGTGATTTCCGAAGCACAAGTATAACGAGTCTTTGCGAGTGCCAACGATACTTCATGGAGATATTCTCCTCCTCAAGGTCCGTATCACTTCATACTTGCCCAGCTTGATGATATAATGCGAATAGGGGACTGAGTTCGATCCTATGGTTTATGCGTTGAACGCCTCCAAAGTAAGGTAGAACATGTAAGGATTTCACATATTTCCTCAACCAAGTTAAGGTAAGAGTTCTTTTCTTTTATTTTATTTTTGTAGATTAAATCACCATCTCCCAATTCTTTCTTTCTCATCTCATTATAAATACCACCTCTAATCCTCCATCTTCATAATCTACCGCCTTCTTCCTAACTTAACTTTAACTATTCTTTTTGTTAACTTAAAGAAAATAATTTTTAGAGATAACTTATTGACAAAGCTTCCATCGCTAGTCCCTCCCAGAGGATCACGACCCGCATAGCCACTGCTACCGCAGATTAGAATTGAGAACCTTGCACAACTACTTCTAAATCTAATATTCTATATTTTGTGTGCAGGTAAAATCTCGAGCAACAAATTGGCGCCGTTGCCGGGGAGGGACGGTAAGTTTTTTTCTAAAAATAAAAAAAATTATTAACTAATTCTTTTATTCTTTTCTGTTTGCAGGTTTGGAGAACAGAAAAACAACAGCAGAAGTGGACATATAGCAACTCTGTGCCTCTGCCCTCGAAGGCAGAGCAGCAGAGCCTGCTACTTTGCCGCGCAAACGCGGCACTAGCCGCGGATCCGCTGCAGTAGCAGAGGACTACTGACTGAAATTTTTGCAGGTTTCTGAAACTGGCAATATCTGTGTACTTCTCTGTTAAATTCTGTTCTGTGATAACCCTGCTTACTGCTAATTAGTTCAACAGTAAAATTTTTGTTGTTAATGATAAAAATTGATTAGACGTTTGCATATTAGGCACGTGTCTTTTCAATTACTTTATTTTACTATTGAAGAGTGCTGGAGCAAGGTACGTACGCATTGCATGTAGAATAGGACTCATCTCTTGGTTGATTTTCATGCTTTGAGTGAATCTTATTTACATATCTTGTACACTTGCACAAAAATATCTTAAGGGCATAACCCATTAACAAGATAAGTTGGGGATTTCATCACCCTTCCTTAGCCCAAAAATCATATCCAAGCACTCACTAACCCAAGCCTAACTTAAAATTAGTAGACGTTGGCCCTAGGGACATCTCGGACTCAATTAGGAGATTATCCTAAGGGGGAACAGTACTGGAAGTTGACTCCTGCCAAATCAGTGTCTAGGAAGGGGATTGAGGGCCGAAAGCCCGAAGATTGGTGGTTATTTAATTAAGGAACGTCTTTGACGGAAAACCTCCCACCACTCTTGCCCTGACCTGGCTGATTAACTTGTGGTCAAAGTATGCACCCTACCTCCCATGGACAGTCTAACCAGTTAGGAGTCATCTAGGTCATAGGTCTACCCTAACTTAGGTTCTTTTTTGTTTGTTTATTTGTTTGTTTTTCTTTTTCTTTGTTGTGTTGGTGTGATATGGCATATAATAATAATTTTTCAAATTTTACTCCATATTACACACCTAACTATTTTTCGGATATTACCAACCCGGCATATCACAACTTTGACCAACCTAGTGTGCCGGAATGGTCTTATCCGAATGAATATAACCCATATCCCCCATCTTATGACCATAATTTTCATACTTTCAACTCTTCACAGAGTTCATGGGGTTTCGATTCCCCCGAGTCCAATTTTCAACCGACTTGTCCTCCGTCTCCACCTTGTCCACAATATTCCCAAGAGTCATACTCTGATCCACCCATTCAGAATAGAATACCATCTATCGGGGAAATGATAAGTATGCATGAGTCCAAGCAACAATTACCATCAATCGCAGACATGATTATGCGTGAGTCCACCGACTCACAACTTCATCACGATTACACTTCATCCTTTCAAGTCCAATCACAACATGATGCACCTATCAACTATGAAAGGATGCTTGCAGCCATGACTCAGGCTAGATTAGCCCGTGATCGTGATATAGATTTGATGGTTCAATCTTTACGTTCTCACCGTTCGGCCAATTCTGATATGGTTAACCATTCTGTTAGAGCCAACGAACCAAGTTGCTTTGGACAACAAGATTCTAATTCAGTGCCACCATGTGAACTTGCCGAAACTTCAAATTTTGATAGTTTGGCAAGTTTTTCCTTTCCTGAAATAGAACTTGAGCATGAATATGATCATGATCTTCCACTTGGTGATTCAATTCTACTTCCTGATTCAATAATGACTCCGGTGTCTCCACCTGATTTCACTTTTCCTGAGTCAACATTGGATCCTGTTCCAATTCATCATGAAATTGAATCACCCATTTTTGATGATCATATTGAACTTAACCAATTTTGCAATTTTGAAAGTCCCATGGATAAATTGGCAAGTTCTCATTTTTATGAAATTGAACCCAATGAGATATGTGACCTAGATTCTCAAATCTGTGATCAAGTTCAAATTCACGAATCATTATTGACTCCTGTTTTGTTACCCGACTTAGGTAATCTTTTAGAGTCAGTCTTGATTCCCACTCCTATCATTCCTGAACTTGAATCACCAATATTGAGTCACATTCCATTGTGGGAAGATTATTGTGGACTTGAGTTTCAGCTTATTGATTTGGACCCACTTCCTGAACCTAGCCCGACTCCTGAACCATTACTTGATTTAAGTTTCTTTCCTGAGTCGGTATTTGTTCCCGTGCTTCCCATGTCCAAGTCAATAATTCCATCTTTTCATACTCCATTTTGGGACAAGGAGGTTGACACAATTGACTCTGAAAATAATTATGAATTATGAAAATTGGATGAGGTCAAATTATTAAAAAATGATTATACATACATTTTAGTGGGTTATACAAAAAAGATTTCTGGTGGGTTCTTCCGAATTCCACAAAAAGTTGATTGGGCCGCATTTCGTGGACCAATTAGACCACCACCGGAACCACCACCTTAAGGTAACTTCTGCCTTCCCTTCTTCTTTTTCATGCATATATGCATTCATTCATACATTGAGAACAATGCATGAGATAAGTGTGGGGGTGGGCTTTACTAACATACTAACATAGGTAGAAACTAACAAAAATCTGCTAATAAAAACAAAATCTGAAATATATATATATATATATATATATATATAAACTAAAAGGACAATATTTTGACTTATCTTTTGAAAGAAATCTAAGTTAGTTTTAAGGATTAGGAAAATCATGATTAGGATTTCTAAAAACTTGGTCAAAATAAATAAATTGTTTAAATTTTAGGTATAGGAGGAGAAATTGAATAATTAATTAGTCTTGATTTTTACCTTAATGAAATTTGCATACCTAATGCATATCTAGGATTCTAAGACGAAGACCTTTGTGCCTCATACATAAAAAAAAATCACTAATTAAGCTGGATACATGTGCCTCAAGAAGCATAAGTATTCATGCCTAAAGGTGAGTAAATAAAATAAAGTCCTTAGTTTTGGGGCCTAGTTCACTCGAATTTGAGTCCGGGGGGTGTTTTCTCACCTGGTGCCCTAAAGCCAACCGGTTTGGGAGTCATCGACTTTAAGTTCGTTACATGGGTGGATTAGAAAGCCTAAGAAAATTAAGGAAAAATTACTTATATATGTACTAACACATCTAATAGTCAATTAGTTAAATATGAGGGCCTCAAGAAGCCTTGATGCTTATACGAAAGAAAATTAGATGAGTTATACATATTAAAAAAAAATTATATTAATACATCTATTAGTCAATTAGTTAGGTATGAGGGCCTCAAGAAGTCTTGATACTTACACGAAAGAAAATTAGATGATGTTATAAAAATAATAAAGAGGCATGAGAGTCCAAGTTAAGGAATTCCTAGTAAAAATTCATAAGGATGCATATGATTTTTGGTAACGAAAAAGACTATACAAACATTCAATTTTGACCCTTACCTAAAATAAATAACAATTCACTTTATTAAGACTAAGTTTAAGAATGAATAAAAATGATAATCCTAAAACTTATAGACTACTTAGTCTCTTCAAATATAATTCGAATATTCTCCTTTTTATGGATTTTGTGGGTGTAATCCGCTGAAAACCCTCACGAGACAACACTCGTCCTCTAAGGTAACCTAGAGGTTTAACGGCTTGTTGCACGTGCTAAGTGCAACCGTGATTCCTACGAAAGTGAGTTAGAATAGATTAATTTTTCTTTTTTTTCTTTTTCTTTTTGATTTTTACTCGAGGACGAGCAAAAAGATAAGTGTGGGGGTGTGATTGGTAGTGAAAAGTGTATTTTTATCATCATATTTACCATCACATTTTCATATTTATTCATATAATTCTGCACATTTATTAATATTTTGTGATTTATTGTGTGCAGGCCTCGAGTTCTTACTTTAATAATAAATAAAGCCTAAAAGAAGCCCAAAAGCCCATATTCAAGCCCAAGTGCAAAAGTGCAAATATCAATTGTCAAAAGTGCAAATACACAAGGGCCAAAGTTGCAAATATTAAAGAAGAGGGAAGGATAGACTTCTATTCAACCCTAAACACTTGCGGGATGAGGATAAAAGTTAAAAGAAGAGAAGGAAATTCGTGGAAAAGATTTGGGATCTAGGTAACTTGCTTCCCAAGTTATATCCAAATCTAAAGATGAAGAGCCGAGATTCAACTTCCAGAAGGAAACGCCCAGATGGACGGACCAGTGGAGGCCACGTGCCAAAGCGCGTGGCCAGCCGCCACCATAAGGCCGCGGAAACGCGGCCCAAGCCGCGTTTCCGCGGCAATCCTGTCAAATCCAGATACCCGTTTTCGTGGGAGAGTTGTGTTGGGACTCTACCTCCTTCTGCTCCTATAAATACCCCCTGCAGTGCAACCAAGAGGAGCGTCCAGCGCAGTACAGGGCCAAAGCTAGGGTTTTTAGGTTTTTTCTATTTTGTAGTTAGGTTTTGCTTTTGTAATTTTTATTTCTTTTAAGAGAGAGAGAGGCTTATGTTGAGCGTGACACCGATGTACCTTCCTCTTCTCTGCCATTGATTAAAAGCAATAAAGGTAATATTTTTCTTTTGTTCATTGCTTTATGTTCCTTTTCGTTTTCTTTTCTTTTTCTATTTTTATCTCTGTTGGTTGATTGATGAGCATGCAAGTGATTTCCGAAGCACAAGTATAACGAGTCTTTGCGAGTGCCAACGATACTTCATGGAGATGTTCTCCTCCTCAAGGTCCGTATCACTTCATACTTGCCCAGCTTGATGATATAATGCGAATAGGGGACTGAGTTCGATCCTATGGTTTATGCGTTGAACGCCTCCAAAGTAAGGTAGAACATGTAAGGTTTTCACATATTTCCTCAACCAAGTTAAGGTAAGAGTTCTTTTCTTTTCTTTTCTTTTATTTTTGTAGATTAAATCACCATCTCCCAATTCTTTCTTTCTCATCTCATTATAAATACCACCTCTAATCCTCCATCTTCATAATCTATCGCCTTCTTCCTAACTTAACTTTAACTATTCTTTTGTTAACTTAAAGAAAATAATTTTTAGAGATAACTTATTGACAAAGCTTCCATCGCTAGTCCTTTCCAGAGGATCACGACCCGCATAGCCACTGCTACCGCGGATTAGAATTGAGAACCTTGCACAACTATTTCTAAATCTAATATTCCATATTTTGTGTGCAGGTAAAATCTCGATCAATAGGTGTGGGGGAGGATTCTAATATAACATAGGTTTAGGTTTACTTTTTATTAAAAAATAATAACATATTCTTTGCTTTTAAAAACTTTTTGAAAAGAGAAACAATATTTTGACCTATTTTTTTAAAAGAAATTAAGTTAATTTTAAGGAATAGGATAATCATAATTAGGATTTCTTATACTTGATCAAAATAAGATTATTTGTTTGAATTCTAGAGTTAGAAAGAAAAATTGAAAAAATAATTTAATCCTTAATTTTTACCTTGATGAAATATGCATACTTTATTTACTTACACACTTAGTGTTCAAAATCAAAGATTCTTATGTCTTATAAAAAAAGAGAATTTATATATATATCAAAAAATCCTCTAATTAAGCTGGGTATTTGTATCTCATAAAGCATAAGTATTCACATCTAAAAGTGGTCCATATAATAAATAAAATTCTTAGTTTTATGACCTTGTTTGCTTGAGTCTTTCAGTCCTTGGGGTGTTTTCTCACCTTGTGCCCTAAGACTGTTCAGTTTTAGAGTTACTGACTAAAAGCTCGTTACATGGGCAGATTAGAAAGCATAATAGAATTAAGGGATAATATCATCAAAAATATGAAAAATAAGGCATTAGAGTTAGAGTTAAAGAATCTCGAGTTAAAATTTCACTGTCACTAATGTGCATATGACTTAGGGTAAAATAATAGGATAGATGAGAAATACAGTTTGACTTCTTACTCTGATTGATAAAAAGTTTTGAATGGAGACCAAATTTAGGAATGAATAGTTTGGTATTCCTATGACTTATAGATTGCTTAATCCTTCCAAATAAGCTTCAAATATTTTATCTTTTTCAAAAATGCGTTTTCGAAAATACTAACACTTTGTTCTATTTCTTTATGGATTTTGTGAGTATAATTCACTGAAAATCCTCACGAGACAAAACTCATCCTCTAGAGATAACCTAGAGGTTTAACAGTTTGTTGCACGTGCTAAGTGCAACCATGATTCTTACGAAAGTAAGTTAGGTTAGTTTAATTTTTTCCTTTTGTTTTACTCGAGGATGAGCAAAAAGATAGGTATGAGGGTGTGATTGTTCATCAAATGTGCATATTTTTAGTCATATTTTCACATTTACTTAAAAATAATGCTATGTAATTGTATTTTTGCATAGTAATGTGTAGATCTCTATAATTAAAGGAAGAAAAGAAAAAAAGCCCAAAAGACCAACAAGCCAAAGAAATTCAGAGATAATTTCAATACTAATTGGAGATAAAGGAGAAATCAACTACAATTCAAGTTGCTTAAGCTCCAAGTCCAAAATAAAAAGGGAGAATTCAAATTTAAACTCGAATTGAAGATGACTTGCTTTTCAAGTTAAAGGAAAAGAATATTCTCTAAAAAATCAAAGTTCAAATGAAAATTTTAATGATATACCTTTTGATGAATAGACGAGATGAAACAATCATATTTGAGATAAGGAGAAAAATTCCAGTAAATTCGGAGTTTTAAATCAATTTAGATTCAGATTCAGACTGAATATCTTTTAGTATTTTGAGCATAACTTTCACAGAAACTCAAATCTAATGATTCAAGATGATCCAGAAAGAAAACTTAAAAGGCTATAATTCTTATGTTGACTACCGTTTCCAATTCTATCATTTGATAAGTCATATTTTGTAATCAATACGCCAACTAGCTGCAGACCAATTTAGAATTGAATTTCTACATAAAATTCTGAATAAATCAAATCAAGTTTGGAGATAAAGGAAGGATTCAAATTCAGAAATAGCTTGCTCCCCAAGTTAAGAAATAAGAAATTATCTTAATATCTAAAGTTAAAATTTAAGTTCTGAAGATATATCCCTTAATAGTTGCATAACTTGTACTACGAGTTTATCCACTACTTCTACTATGAATAGAGAGGTAAAGCATAGAGAAAAGGGCATCTCGAAGGAAAGACCAAAGTTTAGAGCTTTCTTTAGTTTTCTTTTCCAAATATTCATTGTAGTTTTCAATTTGAGAGAAA
Organism: Agave tequilana; assembly: GCA_038442645.1. Classification (NCBI taxonomy): domain Eukaryota; kingdom Viridiplantae; phylum Streptophyta; class Magnoliopsida; order Asparagales; family Asparagaceae; genus Agave; species Agave tequilana. Next base: position 64,795 of record JAVJIF010019722.1, read on the forward strand.
TAATTGTAAAGAGAAGACGGAGTGCTTGTAATTGATGGTGACAGCTCAATAAAGTTTCTTCTATTCTTTTTAATTTTCCTCTTTTTATTTTTTACTTGCTTTAATTACTTCATTTACTTTCATCTACTTTCTTTATGCCTTCTTTTTAGATGCCTTCTTTATAACATGGATTAGGGAGAGTTTCATGACAGAAAAGAAAGGAAGAAATATATTTAGAGTGACAATAGATATAACATTCTTTAAAGATAGTTATATTGAGAGTGACAGCCAATGAAACTATCCCACTTCTCTTCATCGTTACTCAACTTAACTTGCTTTTTTTTAATTACTCCAAGGTATGTTCTTTCTTCTTTTGTTTATTTTTTTTTAAACTTAATAATCAAAATACAATACCATCTTCTTCTTCTACCTTCTACTTTCCTTCTAATTTTAGCTTAATCTTTTCTTTCTTTTTTTTTTTAAAAAACAAAGAAGATCTATAATCGGTATAGTAACATAGGAAGAAGACTTACACAGTGCTTCCATCATTGTCCCTCCCCGTGGATCACGAACTGTTAGCTCTAGGCTAAACGGTAGCATTGAGGACTTAGCACTGTTCTAAACGTCTATATACTTCTATGCAGGTTTGGCTTGATCACTAACCTGCTAGATCACCTACCACATGTGAGAAAGGTCCTCCAAGTATTGAAAGACAACCATGTATGCCAAAGCAAGCAAATGCAAGTTTGGGGTGACAGAAGTGGACAACTTGGGGCACATTGTCTCAACTACAGTTGTGGCAGTAGACCAGGGCAAGGTCCAAGCAGTGCTGGACTGGCCAATTCCCAGGAACCTGAAGATTTTGAGGGGTTCCTTGGGTTGACAAGTTTCGATATGAAGTTTATATGAGGCTATATAGTACCTTGGCTTCACCCACTAGCCTCACAAAAAAGAATGCTTTCCAATGGAGCCGCCAGCCCAAAATGCATTTGAAAAATTGAAAGAAGCCCTCACTACTACCCCAATCCTGGCACTGTCCGATTTCTCTTAACCCTTTGTGATTGAATGTGATGCCTCAACAACCAGGATTGGCGTTGTTCTGATGCAAAACCATCATCCCATTGCATTTATTAGTCAGGAACTCAAAAACATAGAAAAAATAGCTTCAGCTATAAGGAGGAAATGATGGGGGTCTTGTTTGCAGTTAAGAAGTGGAGGCAATACCTATTGAGAAGAGAATGTATCATCAAGACAGATCATAAGCCACTGAAATATTTGCTGGAACAGAGATTGTACACTGAAACCCAACATGCCTGGTTGTTGAAGTTACACAACTACAAGTTTGTAGATGAGTATAAGAAGGGGAAGGAGAACATAGCTGCTGATAGTCTGTCAAGGAGGGAAGATAGCCAAGAAGCTATTGCACTCATGATCATTGCAGTCGAGTCTGGATGGGAAAAACAGCTTAGGTTAATGGTGGATATGGGAAGTTATTCAAGTAATTAAATGATAAGTTAGAAACTGGCACTCTGGATGTAAGCAAGTATCAGAAGAAAGGGGGTTGTATTATTACAAAAACAAGATCCTGATAGACCCTGCTTCTCCTTCTCACCCAGATACTGATATCTGAGCACCATGAGACACCACTTGGGGGACATTCAGGGTGTGAGAAGACCCTGCAGAAGCTGAAGAGGGCAGTATGTTGGAATAAAATGAAGGATATAGTGAGACAATTTTCCAGGCATTTTGAAATTTGCCAGAGGTTAAAGTATGAGAACACATAGCCAGTAGGTCTGCTGCAGCCCTTGCCCATTTCTGAGCAAGTTTGAGAGGAAATCTCAATGGATTTCATTAAAAGCTTCCCTAAGAGTGGGGGAAAGACCACTATCCTAGTGGTGTTGGACATGTTAACAAAATTTGCCCATTTCCTTCCCCTAACACACCCCTGCACAGCTAAGACAAATGGAAAATGTCTTCATTGACAACATTTACAAACTCCATGGTCTGCCCCAAGTCATAGCGTCCGACAGGGATAGCTTTAAAATCATACTTGAGATGTTTTTTCTCTCATCGACCTCATGACGGGGGAAATGGCAGCCCTGGGCTCAATTCTGACATAATACCAATTGCCACAGCTTCACTAAGATGACTCCTTATCAAGCCTTGTATGGTGGGCCTCCTCCCACCCTAGTAAGCTATTTACCCAGAACTGCCAAACTGCAAGCTGTGGAGGAGGAGCTGTTAGGAAGAGACATAGCTCTGTAGTTGCTAAGGGAAGGGACAGCTTGGTTAAGACTCGGGAAAGGATGAAGATGCTAGCAGATAAGGGTAGAGTTGAGAGACACATTGAAGGAGACATGGTCTACTTGAGACTTCAACCCTGATGGCCTATAGGCTTGAACCACCCCGAGGCAAAAATCCATCATGTGTTCCATGTGTCTCAGTTGAAAAAGAAGTAGGGAAGGACAACGCCAGTGCAGCATCAGGCACCTCATGAGACCATTGAGCAAATCCTCGAACCTGAGCTCATCCTCGAGAGGAGGATGGTGAACAAGAATGAGCGGGCAGTTACCAAAGGTGCTGGTGAAATGGAGGCATTTGCCAGTTGAAGAGGCTTCGCGGGATGAGCATTGGAGCTATGTGAAGAAGTGCCCCGTCTTCGACCTAAGTTCCCATCTTTGAATTCAAACTCACCAGAATGAAATTTTCACCTCATAAGAATTGTGGTTTCCCAAACATATTTGAGCTTTCGGCCACTGCTTTCCTGCGCGCAGCAAAAATAGAGGGAAAGAATACATGCAGTTTCTTCTTTCTCTGGATGATGCTTCGCCCAACCAGCGTGACAAACAAAATACAACCAGATGAAATTACAATTTGTAATGTTTTTTGTCGCGCTCGTAAGATGCAAAGTGAGCTTGATTTGAGTGGATGACATATTCCACAGCTTTGCACGTTATCTGGGTGTTTCTAAATCAAAGGTTCATCATTCTACAAATTGATGAATCTTTGATTTAACAAATCACTGCAGATGAGAGACCTCTAATAAAACAGTAACAGATCATCAAATCCAAATAGCATACTGCAAACACTGTTTGCAAAGGGACAAAATTCCACCATGCACCTGTTTGAGTAACAGCAGAGCTTAGAGTTCAATCAACAGCTGTGCAGCATTCATATTACAAGACACCCACATTCACATTCTCTCAGCATTGCAAATGAAAAAGACCAGGCCAACTGACAAATTGGACTGAATTGCAAGGATGAGCGATGTCAAATTGGAAAAATATATATGATGATAAATGTAAAGCTGTAGAAGCAACAAGAATAGCCCCATAAACACCACATTGTTCACTGTCCAATCTTTCATCTCAGAAAAATATTTGAAATTACCGCTCCTTTTGTTAACTCCTCAGTTGCATCCTAAACTCAATGCTAACCTTTCCACATAATTGAACCATCTCAGTTAATTGAAAGAGGATGGAGGCTACATGCAAGATCCATCATAGGAATGGTCCCCTCTTCTTTCCCTTTCTATCACTCTATTGAGGCCATAAAAGAACAGCAATGCATGTAAAAAGGAAAAATAAAATAAAATAAAAATAAAAACTGAATGATGCTCATAATACTCTCCTCGCTCTTTCATCAGGCATCGGCCCTAGTCCTTGAGCTCCCGAGAGTGAGTTCCAGCTCGTCTGACCCACACTCCTCGTGAATCCTCTCCCCCTCCCATGGCTTCACCAAACCTCCAGCCAGCAGATTGCCATTGCCGCTACTCCCAAATGCGAACTCATCTGTTGCACAGTCTGACATGTGGACATCTCCGCAGTCCGGTCCACCAGGCATGGCGGGCGAACACATCCCGCTCTGTCCTGGAGTCCACATTCTCGATGACCCTTCGCTCGCTATTCCTCCCTTGTAAAATCCGAATGGGTTTGATGAGACAAGGCTGAAGGTGGGAGATGAAGGGCCTCCACTTGAGAGCTGGAGCCCTGCAAGCCATCCAGGCTCGGGGATGAGTTGACGGCCAGGGCTTGCTGGAGTAGAGGATGGTAGGAAAGTATAGTGACTCCCAGGAGGCCATGAGGGTTGGGTATTAGGATCGTCCCAGTCAGTCTTGATACGTGGGGTACGAGCAGTTGGTGAGCTCAAGGGAGGGGTCACCGGTGCACTTATGGAGCCAGTGTGTATGTAGAGGTTGTGATGGTGGTGAGGCGGCTTGGAAGAGGAGGCCGAGGATGACGATGCTGAAGAGAGGTTTTTGAGCCAAGGGATGAGAGAGTTGGCATCAGCCACACCGTTGATAGGGTTATTGGCATTTGTAATAATGTAGGATGAAGAAGCAGGGCTAGGGAAGGAAGAGGAAGCAGGGCTGGGGTGTATGAGGCACATGGGCTCGGTTGGTATGATGAGCATGGACTCGCTGAAGCTGAAGCTCCCACTACTTCCATAGGCTCCGCTGGCTTGCATCCCTGCAGCAGCATAAAGGCAAAAAACAAAAAACAAAAAAAAAATCACATTGCAGTAGTGTTTAGTAATTTAGGCGTTGCGCCAAATGAAGTTATTTGAGTTGGTGCATTATATTAATGCAAACTTAGGGACATCCAACAGTACAAGTTTGGGGTTAGTTTTACTAAAACCATTATCTTCTGGTGATGCAGCTGCAAGCATCAATGAACTAAACCAATACTCATTAGAATAGCAGCAGTTAGATCAGTCTTACAAGGAAACAACCTTTGAGGATATTGATGTTTGGCATGCACAGGGTGGCTTATGAGCTATGGCTACTACATCATAAACAATCTGTGTAAAAGCTAAGCATGTTCGCTTGCGCTCTGATGTGAACATGAAAAGGCTAGACATAGCGGGAACATGATCAATTTGCTGAACTTGAGGTCTAAGTAGTACTTACGGACAAGCAGTTGTTTAATAACTTAATAAAATTTGTGTTTCAGGGATTGATAGGCTGGGGGACAAGGGGTTACTGTTAATTAATTTCAAATTCATTAATTAACAATTTGAAATTCTCTTTTGGTTCATGTGCCCGATCCGGCGTAATTCTCTTTTGGTTCATGTAGCCTACCCCAAATACTTGGGACAAGTGGCTTAGTTGTTGATCCATGCTAATTAACTTACGGACAAGCAGTAGCTGATCCATTTGCCCGATCCGGCGTAATGCTCTTTTGGTTCATGTAGCCATTGTTTTAAATATCGGCCGATATACTGGTATATCGGCCGAGATATTGGTATTTTATTCAAAACGATACGATAAGTGCAAAAATTTACCGGATATCGTTTTGGACCGATATATCGCCACGTGGCCGATATATCGGCCGATATCCGAGATGAAATATCCGATATATCGGCCCTTATAGTTACTTATTTGGATAATAATTATTATTTTTTGCTTGAGAGATTGTTTTATTTTATTCTATGTTTGTTATGGTATTTCAATGATGTTTTTATATGATGTTTGGATAATAGCTTATTTTTTTAATAATGTCTTATATGTATTTACTATTGATATATCAACCGGTATTTAGTACCATATCGCGATATATCGCCCGGTATCCGGTATCCGGTACATAATTTTGCCGACCGGTATATCGCCGGTATCCGATATTTAAAACACTGCATGTAGCCTACCCCAAATACTTGGGACAAATGGCTTAGTTGTTGATCCATGTTAATTAACTTACGGACAAGCAGTAGCTGATCCATGTTGTTGTTGTTGTAATTTCAAATTCATTAAGAATCACAAACTATAAGTGCTAAATAACACTTGAAAATTCAGCTAAGAGTTAAAAATACCAATTACCTTCTCAAATGAGAGCGTGTATCTAACTAGCATAAATTCAAAAGTACAAATGCAGTTTTTGTAAGCAGGAGGAGAAATTTTTCAGATCAATGAAAACATCTCATTTCATTCTTCTCTAATATTGAAACACAAGTCATATTGATAAGAACATCACCTGTTAACAAACATACGTACTACTCACTATTCAGATGTGGCACAACATTATCTGGCCGCAGACAAAATCAAACAGGCACATGCAGGAGGGACTACTCAGATGTGATAGAATATGGCTACAGCAGAAAATCAAGCATGCACATGTAGGAGGGATTATTCAGATGTGACACAATCGGGCTAGAACACAAAACAACACGCCAATGCACGCACGCGTCCACATTCATTCCATAAGATTGTTACATGCATCATAGAATTTTTTTTTTTTGGGGAAGAACCATAGAAGATCTTTTAGTATCATGAATAATCAATATCCATCCTTTTCCATTTAAGTAAAATACAGTAGGATATGTTAAATATGTAAATATATTAAATGGACTTATGTTTGTTAGGATTTTGCCTTATTTTCAAAAGGAGATGATGGTCCAAGAAGATCCAATCGAGTTGGAGAAGATGATAGCTTAAAGCAGAAGAAGAGAAGCAGATTAAGAAAAGTTAGCCAACTTATAGTCGATTAACAAAGATTGCTAGTCGACTAATAATCAGTACTAGTCGACTAGGGCTGACACAGAGACAGATACAGAAAAAAAGTAGTTTACAGTAGTCGACTATATAAACCTATTGGTTGACTAATGGAAATAATTAGTCGACTAGGCTAAAGTACTAGTCGACTATACGGGGTATTTTCTGAAGCAGAATCAGTTTCCTTCAGGCGCCGGTTTTTTTTT